>DWTT01000602.1:0-14689 GCA_018250895.1 Carterocephalus mandan
ACAACCGGGACCGACGGCTTTACGTGCCCTCCGAAGCACGGTAGCGTCCATGAAATTTTTGCCACTAGCGGTCACCCCTTGACGGAATGATAGCTGTGATATTTTTGCAGATGTAGTACAGGGCCTGGAGAGTGACATAGGCTTTTGTTCCCGTGAAATGGGCAAAACACTGAAATAATCGTTCAATTTTTAATCGACAATAAACTATCGATCCATTTTTAATCGATTACTGGCCATCTGAGGTTATGGTCGGCCGAACTACGGGTGAAGCTAGATTTTGATTAGTGGTAATCTTTGGTGTAGCTTGCTAATATGATAATGGTAGTATGATAAAATCTATACTTATTATATTTTAAACCATCCCTTGATGGTACAGGTAATTCTGACAACTGGAAACGATTCGACGCGGTAGGAGCTACGTGGAATGCTAGTGTAGATATAATCTAAACATAAGAAGTTGTAATTCCTGAACTTACTTGGCCTTAATTTATGAGTAGACAAACAGCTTACAGGAAATGGGATGCTTGAAGAGAGGCTTATCTTGAGACGAAACATTCCAAAATGTACAAGCAGTGAATATTCAAGATTCGTGTACTAAGTCAGAGGCAGAAACCATAACAAAATACCGCAGACATTTCATTTATTCTTAATGTTGTAACATGTGTCAATAATATGGTTAAATTACGAGTTTAAATCAAGAGTATAGTTTAACATTTTAAAACTATACTCTTGATACTAAGTTGTTGTTGCTATATTAGTGCCTGTTTCTTAGTGTTGACTACAGAAATAACTCCCGGAAGAAAATACAGTTGAAAAGATAATCGCGTGATCCATTAGCCCTCACCTTCTGCCCTATATTCCCAGGATTATCCGCCAAGCCATGTCGTTACTTAACGGATACTATCAGAAATTTGTCGTGTCATAAACATTATTGCGAATAAAACTCCTTTTTTTGCAAGCCCATTTCCTGCCCCGAAGAAATTGGATCCGGCAAAGACGTAAATAACAAATGGCCATTTTATCATCTTAATAACAATAAATTCCTTTGAAAAATGCTGTGCTATTTTTGTAAGTAAATATTACTTACTTTTAAAATTAATGTTGAAATCTGTTGTAATAACTAATGTGTTTTCATGCTGATGCAAATTTATTATTGCAATAATAACGTCATTTCGTCCATCCCATATTACGTGTATAACATTGAATTCTATTGTTTTGCAATTTTGTGTTCGAACGTAGATTCGGACCTCAAAATCCATCTTCCTCACATCCACTATTTCAAAACACTGATTATTACTGCTGTAACGTTGAGTTACAAGTGTAGTTGAAATTGTTGCCTATATACCCGTACAAAGGATACGTCAAAGCAAAGGAGAAAATTAAACCGGCTTTCAAGTTGGTAGCTCGTGATACGATTCTGCTTTGACCAAACTGTTCGTCAGAGCTCCGTGCAGCTTAAAATGAATTGCGATTTAGGTTTAGTAGGTATCTGCTTAACATTTTCAAGCTATCAAGCATAGATACGAGACAGGTTTTTGTTGAAACTAATAAGCAATCACACAGTGCATGAATAGTATTTTGTTGTTTTGTTGCTTGTATCACGCTACGGTCTTAGAAGGATGGATGGATAGTTATTTAAAAAAATAGTTGATGTCAAAAAGATATCATAATAATACGTCTTACCAAAAACGTTAAGGTGAATTAATTAATCAATCGGGCAGTCAAATAAATGAAGTTAATCATGTCATTATTATGTAACTACAAATATTCTCAACGAAGAGTTGCTCTTAATAAACCAAAGGCGTTCAAATCTTAATATCAATGCTGGCACAGCAATAGGATTGTCTATCATAATCACAATCCACCATTACCACCACTGTCCACACTGGTAAACTGCGAACAGGTAGCCTTCATACACGTAATGACAACATCAGACATGCAGGTCTCTTTGTGTGTTCTGGTGATATATTTGCCACAACTTTAATTCATTGGTAACTTTAATTTGAATAGTCACCCTAAATATTTTCAAAATGTCTCGGGATAAGACAGTGAACACTTGTGAATACACAGTGTGGGAGTCATAAAATATACATCTAGTACCAGACCTGAATGCCTTAACCCTACATTAGCTACCCTCTACTCATATCGTCTAGGGAACCGCTATACCTCGTCGTACCTAATAAGAATTCATATTTGTCACATGTACAATATACAACGTACATTGAAATAGTGAGCCGCACACCGACTAGCTTGTGACCTCAATTAATCTTTCACATTGCATAAACACTGTTGCTCGTTTATTTTTGATAAGTGACTAGACATACTCGTAGTACCTTTCACCTTTACTATTGTGGTACAAGTTCATTTGATAGCACAAAATTAATTATGAATAAAGGTTTTTATGAGGGAGTGTAAACTTTTTCAATTCGTCTAATTTTTTTGTATACCTCAAATTATTCTTACATCAGTGTTGACAGAAAATGTAAAGTAAATCACACAGATAATAATCTGAACCTTTAAGCCTGAGTCACATAAAATGTTTTTTAAATTATAGACTATAGACAACGGCATAAGTTACGTGTAATAAAACATACGCTTCGTTTTGTGGTTTCGTTTATTTAAATTTTTAACCAAATCAGTAGCAATATTCATTCTATACCTATCCCACGAAAATCTTCTTACTTTCCGTGATAAAAAAAATCGAGATCATTCCGTCCAACGTGATATAAATAAAATAACGATATTAAAATATCAGAAACCGACTGCAATATTAAAAAGTAATAAATATTATATAGTTAATTCGTTTGTGGGCGGGCACAAGTCCCTCTCCTGCCACAGTCGAGGGAGGTCGAGAGCATACTCCACCACGCTGCTCCAATACAGATTTTTCACGTAATATTTTTCAGTTAGGCCGGCAGTCCGGTCGACCAGACTCAGTTGTACGTAGTATACCACTTACTCTGTGCTATCAGTAAAACGGGTAGGTACTACACTACTAACCTACTGATATAATACATACGAAGTAGTATCATGGGCGTAGCTAGAATTTTCTTTTAGATGAAAGAAAACCAAGATTATACATGCAGCAAAGACGTTTATCACGTTGCCAATCATGGAGTAACTGCCCGTACCCCGTTAATCCCATAAGTTTTAACCTCGCGTGTGAAGGACAGTAGGGCTTTAATTACATTGAAGAATGATTTATAACATGCACAATAAGCACATTAATTGACGTTGTGACTAAGACAGATGTTAGGCGGAATTGCTTCTGCTACGAATCGTAACCATGCCCACGACGTAAGACAATATTAGTATTAGCTACAACAAATAGGCATCCCACAGTTGGACATAGGTGAACCAGAATCAAATGTTCTTAAGCCATCTGAAAGGCTTCGATGAGGCTTAACGGTTGTTTTACAATTGAAACAGCAGGGACCGATGGTTTAAAGTGCCCTTCAAAGCACGGAAGCACTCATGATAATTTGCCACTAGCGATCACCTATACATATACCGACCGACAGTTTAACTCAATGTATCTCGCATGCGCTTGACGAATCCATAGATAGGGCCATGAGCGATTTTATCTCAGTTAAGCAACAACCTTAATGGTTTCATTCATTCATTCAACAGTATTTTGTATTTTAATGTTCATATATGTAAGCATTTGGGTGCTTGGGAAAACCAAGCAAGCAGTCTGTTTCGATTATCTACTGATTAGATAGTAGTAGCTAAATATCGTTAAGGAAGGAAGATTAATAATTCGGCTTATTCGGTCGGTCACGGTCGATGTGAAATCATGTTTAATTTTTATACAATAAAATATTTGCCCAACCGGAATTTGGGCTCGAAGCCCACAGGCTCACAGCGTCAGTCAATTTGAATATAATAATAAAGACTACTGAAAATGTATTACATTGACAGTGTTTACCTGCAGCTTTGCTCGCATGGTATTAAACATAACATTGGTTCCGATTACTCCTAATTGCCATCCTCCTCAAAGACAATCCGATATTACTACATATTTCAGGCAGTTGGTAATGATTTGATCGAAAACCAGGTTATTTAGTTTTATTTTTTTACAGTTTATTTAGGCCATACGAATGTTTTTGAATAAAGTTATTTAGTACTAGTAGTAGTAGAATTAATATCGATTAGCATGCCAAAAACTTGTGACCATTTAGTGTTTGGCGAGATGTTAAATTAAGGATTTGTGGGCTTATGATTATATCTACTTTACAATTGTACATACATACTTGTAAATTAGTTGGTTTACGAGTTAGAAGATTAGCTAATCCTTTTAAGGTGGCTACACACGGCCCTAAAATCAGTGGCGATATCGTAGAGTGATGGTGGGGATGAAATAGGCTACTACTCTACACACGTCCCTGCCAGTTAGGCGAGGACCTGCGAGAGGCCTGGACGAAGATTTGGCGAAGGAGAAAGAGCGAGAGCCTCGCTCTTTCTCCTTCGCCATATCTTCGCTTGAATTAAAAATAAAACAAAACGCGTCCTGTTCTCACTACGCTCGCCCGAACACTGCGGTGAAAATCGGTGAAATCGGACCTGATTTCGCTACACACGCACTGACAAAGCTCCCTAAACGATAATCGGCCCTAAATCGTGAGCTCGCCCGAACTAATTTCTGAGTTAGGGGTAATAATAATAATAATGGTACAATTTGCCTACACACGAGGCGATCTAGGGAGCGATCTAGGGTGCTCCCCACCTCTTCCTCGATATTGCCTCTGATTTTAGGGCCGTGTGTAGCCACTTTTACACGAAGAAAAAATGACATCAACGTAGACAGCTACCGTCTAGTTATTAATTAAATGCATTTAAAGTTTAAACAGTTTAATTTGTAAGGGTGCGGAAAGTTTAATATCCATTATGCTATAACGTCCTCAGGGCGCGGCTCCGTAACATTTATGATATCTTTATGTGCATTTTATGCTCTGTTTAAAATATCACTAACGTGTTCAGTGTTAGACGTGAACAAACCGACTAAAATAATGATAATCTACATAGTAATAATCTATACAATAACTCAAGAGGCACTTTTTCTGTACCTTACTGTACATTGAACATTTTTTCTCACCCGAGTCATTTTAAATTTGCAACAAATTTTCTTACATTAATTAATAAAACACTACCAAGATATTTAAATAATATGTTTTTAAAAACCAGCTTTTATTATTACTTGTTAATAAAAATAACTTAAAAGTTAAAAGTAATTTAAACCTGATTTGAAAAATACCATTACATAGGTACCTACTTTGCAACCTTTATGATATTTTTTTACGACCTTTATCTATCTTCGTCTAAGTCACAATAATCCCATATCGTACATAAAGTACTCGTCGTAATCGGCTCCTAAGACGAATCATACGAGCCCAAACTCGATGGGATTATAACGTCGTTTAATTACTGAGTTCCTATGGCCACCTTCCAGCTTCCAGCCATCATCAGACACTGGTTACCAACTAGCACTCGTCAAGACGAATCATACGAGCCCAAAATTGATGGGGTTATGTCGTTTAACTACCGAGTTCCTATGGCCACCTTCCGGTTCCATCATCAGACCCTGGTTACCATCTTGCACCAAAATACTGGTCAAGACGAATCATACGAGCCCAAACTCGATGGGGTCGTTTAACTACCGAGTTCCTATGGCCGCCTTTCGGTTCCATTATCAGCTCCATGTCATAATAATTTTGCATTGTCATCCGATTTATACATGCATGCAAAATTTCAGCACAAGCGGACTTAATGCTAAAATAATTAATCTATTATCATTATTTAATATTAACATATATTTTACTACGTGTTGCCCACGACGTTAACCACATGGGATTAAGGTTATTTTACATAACATGCACCATAATTAATATTCTTTCTAAGCTTTCTCGGGAATTAGGATACCAAAATGCAAAATAAATGTTCAAATCAAACTGGTAATTCCAGGCGAGTTCAAAATAAAAATAAAAAAACTTATCAGGTTCGCTGTTAATATTTCTGTGAATTAACGTAATTTCCACCACTCGACACCGGCTCTATTTTTTGGGCCTTTTTGAAGAACCAACACGAAAGGTCATTCCATAATTCAACCGCAACAAAATGCATTTTGGTTGGAAATGCAAATCAGTTTAGATTTTACGACTCAAATGTAAATTAGTGCTTAGTAAACAATTATTGTATTCTGTATTAATATATTCTTATTCAATAATTTAGTGTATTACTCAGATTACCAGATAAGTAATTTTCCAAACCCCAACATAACTGTGTTATGCGTATGTTACTTAGCTATACTGGGTCCTTACTCTATGGCTATACTCATTAATAAATAAAGTTAAAATATAACATTGTACTCATTGTAAGTATATGGCAACATTGTCTGTGTCTTCTGTTCTGATTTAAGTTTTAATTTAATTTGCCACCTATCACGCATAATCTACCGGCTTCACAACAACCCTGCGTCCTGCTGCCCATGAGACAAAATATCGTAGCAGTCTAAACAGAAGAAATAAATTATTTTCCACTTTCTTAAAAGCTTTGTAAGGAATTCTGTATTTGTTGATACAGTTTAAGTGTCGAGGTCAAAATGAGCCGTATCCACAGTTGCTTATGTAATCATGGGTTGTTTCCACCATGGGGAGCGCGCGTGGTGGCAGTGGCGGCGCACCACCTGGCTGGGCCCGACGCGAGCCCGCCCTATACTCGCGATCGAACTGAAATATTGTGCAATGCTTTTCAACTTCAAATTCCGAAACAATTTGGGAAATTATAAAAATTGTTTGCTTTTGTGGTAGTTGTATTATCAACACTTTCTGTATTGTGATCTCGTGTAAAATGTCGATAGCAAAATGTTGACAATTACAAATTAGTATTGTTGTGCTTATTTTATGAAGGCATATAATCGATAGTTTATTACTACTCTAGGGGTGCTTAGTACTAAATAATTGAAATGATAACTTTTAAACCCTTTAAAGTGCTTTTGTTGAGTTTAGAAGAGTGATGGCTTATTGCACCCAGCGTTTGAATGTTATTTTAATACACGAAATACATTGAAATTTCATTATAATATGGGAATAATACTATAGGTTCTTGAAGTATTTTCTTATACGTTTCATGAGAACAATACGAAATTCATGAGCTAGCACACATATCGCAAAAAACCCAAATAATTGGAATTCGTTGGAAAAACCTGTCGATAAAAATGAATATATCTGTAATTATGACGGATGACTTTTACAGACTAGCACATACATGACGTTAACATATTTTATTTAGCCTCAAGGTTTGTTTCAGATTTCGTATTATTTAATAGCACTCAGTTCGCTTACCAAAAGGTAGAAAGTCCTTTTCATGTAGCGAAAGGCTAAAGTAGATTTTCCACCCTACTTAAAGGTCTAATAAAACCATTTATATAGTTAAGAGCGCAGTCGTTAACGTGTTTCGGGACTGTATAAATTGTAGAAGCGAATGATAAATATTTAATTCTAACTAAGGGTCTCTGATAATTCTATCTCGACGTAATTTACGACTGAAATGGTGCCCAGACCCTGTATTGTATGACGACGAAGGGCAAACAAAATAAGATTATTGAATCGTAACCAATCGAGGAAGTAAAGCAATATGGGACGCGGTCGGGAGATGGATGTTAGGAACTCGAGTACTTCAAATATATAACAATTATACTTTTACTTTGTATTAGTTATGGTTAGGAAAACATCTTCTGGACCATTTGAAGAAACATATTTTCATACTTAAGTTTGTATATGATGGATAGGACTACTTGTATTTAAAAAAAACAAGAACGGGTTACTCATTATAAAAGGAAAGGTGTTAAACAAAGACTTAAAAACTTAACGATGGTGTAAAAGACAAATTGTGTGCTAAAATTTGAGTGATGTAAATTTTGTATCTCAAAGGAATTAAACATCATGTTTAGTTCAGGAGATACTCCGTTGATAACACCAGATGGTTACAGCAGCATCTCACAAGGTAAGGCCCTTTTTAAAAATAAGTGAAGGTAGTGGCAAATCTGCTACAGCGTTTTACTTTTCTGAAACTACAAATAAGCAGCTATATGGGTGTTTTTGTCTACTAGGTTATCCGGCGGCTCCGGTCGCGTCAAATAGTTTTCAGTGCAAGTAGCTCTGTCATCAAGGGATGTTTTAAAAGTTTAAAGTATAATAAGTATAGCCTTTATCAACGGCAAGCTACACCAATGATAAACACTTATTAGAATCTAGCTTCACCCGCAGTTCGGCCGACCTTAATCTGAGATAGTCCTCAATCGATTAAATAGTAATCGATTGTTAATTATCGAACCAAATCGAACGATTATTTTAGTGTTTTGTAAATTCACATTTCTTAATTGATTTACACATTTCAATCCATTTTTAGGCTCCACGGAAATTTTGCTATTGCCTTTTTATCCCACAGACTCTTCACGGAACACTGCAACGATTGACAAGGAAATACGGTATGAAATCTAATGTCCGATAAATCCGGGTCCATAATTCAATTAACTAATACGAACAAGTATATAGCGAACGTAAAAGTAAAGTAATTCCAATGCTTTACAATGAATGTTTTCTACTATACACAGTAATTATATTATACTATTAATATAACATAATTAATAGTATAACATAACTATAATCAACAGTAATTTATTTATCTACTTAATAAATTGTGACATTTACGAGTACTGCTAATTTGTATATAATTAGCTACTGATTATGAGTGCTATAACAATATTTCTTGATTTGAGTTTATAAAAATGTTTACAGTACAACAGTATACTCGTATTTTACTTTAAAATGCTTAATTTTAATTTTTTTATGTTTCATACCTATACCTAAAATAATACGAAAAATTATCAAAAATTCTGTAAAACAGAAACCGTTTTACAGAATTTTTGATAATTTTTCATCTGCAATTTTATTATCAATGAATATATAATCCAAATTCAAACAATGAGTATTTATTAACTAAGGCTAGTATGTTACGTTGCTTTAAAATATTAGTATGTTTAAAATTAAAATAACGTTTTTAAACAATATTGTTGTATGCAGTCGTAATAAATCAATATAAATCTTGGGACGCACTGTTTTCAGTCGTTATCCTTTACCTAATAATAATAAAAATAATAAGAGATAGGAGTATATGTACAAAAATCTTAAAACTGAGTGCTTCGATTTTGTAACAGCCCTTTTAAGAATTAATATATATACCTAACTACTAAGTCCTTACTGTTCGTAGTTTATATAAATTTTCTCTTATATCGAAAGAGCATAAAGTGAATTTTGTTCGCTTTGACTATTTCCTTTGATGTCTTTCAGCTCTAAGGTTCACTTACAAAGTATTCGTTTATGGATCATCTTTGAAAGCGATTGAGTTAAAGCAAGTACGGAAGTTAGCAAAAAAAGTTGACAAATTATGTTTTAAATGAACCTAATTACACTTTCTTGTTTCTACAAAGGACTAACATTACAGCGTTGCAATTATTTTCTTTTCCACTCCCAAAAAGAGATGATATCTATTATTTTTATACATTATTTCTATGATGATTTTAGGTATATGATGAACATGTATATGTGCGTCTGTCTGTAACCCTGGCATCACAGCTCCAAATGCAGCTCGTCAACCTGATATGCTATTGTTTCGTCGGTGGGCGTGTTTGGCGTATTAGCCAATAAGGAGACACGGATGCGACTAAAACAGTTAGTTTAAAGATGTAAACAAATTTTAACACTATTTATATGGAAAAAAATATCTGTAAAGGCTGACTACCGGGTGTGTTACCTACCTAATTGTGTTTGGGCTTATAAGAATGTTGTCAATTATTAGATTATACATAGATGGTGATTAGGTAGTATATAAGAGCTTTTACTTCGTTCGTATTGCATGACTTTCTTAGCAGTAAAGAAAAAATCATGTGCCTAAAGAAGGTACATAGGTATGTACTTACCTCGTACTAATTCTCAATAGTATTTTTTAATAATTCACGATATATTGAAGGTCCCGAAAAGACTTTTCCATTATATTCTAGAAGGTATGTGTAGTCTGTTAATCCGCACTGCCAGCATTTAGGGCTTCAATACCCCTCAATCAATGAAAGGATATGGTGGCGGTATTTAATTATTTTTGCTGTAGATGACAGCAGACAAGTAAAAAATGAACATTTTAAATGATCACTTGATATTCCCGCCGCGCTGTTGCGTTCTCAGTAGCAAACAGACAATTTTGTGAGGTAACAAACCACGTAACGCGCATCGAGCGCTTGGCGTAATAAAAACGTCTATCTCTGCCCTTGAGGCATTCGGTATTTACCTGGATTAAAAGGGCGCACGTTTTAATAACCTTTTCCTACACTGGGCTACCATCAACGGCTCACTGTAGAGTTTTCCTTGATTACATAACCTCATAATTCCAATACCTACTGAGTTTGCGTCTCCTCATAAAATGAAAAGCTTAAAGCAGCAGATGACTAAGCGGCCAATTGCGCCTTTGGAGGACTCTACAATACTCTACATGTCTTGATGAGACCGAATTGCTAACACACCGCTTATATTTTATGAAAAGACTACTATAAGTTGTAAGTTTGGGTCATATTATGTGCAATAAGTTTGACGTGTCTCTGTGTCTGTCTGTGACATTTCAGCTCTTAAACAAATAGACTGATTCTGATGCGGTTTATTTGTTTGCAAGTATGAAAATAAACCAAAAATTAACAATCCGCGAACTGCGAACAAAAATGTATGGTGATGTATGTATACCTTCATGCACGCAGCACCTCCCACACAGAAAAACATGTACCTATTCATTGATCGCATGTGAATTTTTTCCTGTGTGGGAGGGAGGGAGGTATAGTATGAATAATATTTAAAAATGTAATGTAATATACATGTAGATATTATAACTATGTACTACATTTCTAAATCCATAGATAAATATGGTAGGTATCGTATAGTATCACCTAAGTACGGCATGCCTCGTGTATCACCATTATACCTTAGAATCGACCATCGACAACCTCATACAAAGGCTGTACCTTTATAATACCTGGTATCTTAAGCAAACAACTGGACTTAACGTGTCCTCCGTGATACACGGATCTTTCCAAGTCATTTTCGCCAGTAACTCATTGCTTTTATATAATTTTATAAGTCGACAATCACAATAAACCCATCCTTAAGAATAGATAAAAATTATTTAGGACATAAAGGCATGTTCCTTTATGATTAAATTCCCGCAGCCATGCAAAGAAACTAGATTTCCCCTGAGATCGTATTTTCTGCGTGTGTTGAAAAGAACAAATTTATTTACGGTAGGTAGAGTAGGTATTTATATTATTTTGTATATAGAACAACCTACAGACTAACCCTATAAAATAAATTAAATAAAAAACATTCATGACGTGAGTGTTAATAATTTATCTGCGTAATAAATAACTGAAGCGGGATCGAAGCCGAGATCTGTAGTCCAACAGGCGGATATCCTACCACATAATGACATGTGAATTAACGCCTGGGGTGATACGATGTCGCCCTTTAAACGCATGGCGTGATGTTTTGTATGGACTTTTCTGACGGGTAACGCTTAAAGTCTATTTAAAAGAAACAAATTATCTAAATGATTCGTTTTTAAAATATTTCAAATAGCTTTGGTGTGAATATTGCGTGCCTAGTATCTTTAACCGACCTATATCACAAAGATAAGATAATATAAGTATTATTAACGTTGTCCTAAATTAATCATAGCTGCGATACTACTGGTCGATGGCCTCTTGCATAAGGGTCAACAACCATACCGAGAACCCACCATGTTCTTATATTCTTAGAAAATGGTTTTATAAGACGCTTCCCATAACAGTTTCGCCATTGCCATCTGTCTAACAAGCCATCGGATTGTTAGGCTTAAACCACGATGAGTTCTCAGATGCAGCTTACAAACGTATTCAAACAATATCATTTCTGTATCTCAGCTCTCAGCAGAGGTTGACCAAGGTTATATAATTTTCTCTGTGAGTACCGCCCTCGCTGGTGAGATAGGTGACTGCCGCCTTCGACCGCTTCTTTCGCAATCTAAAATCGGGCATAGAATTCCACCTGACGTACTTATGGAGTGGTTCAAAAAGAGTTTCAAGATCGGTAATATACCCGTAACCCTGATTTCACACGTATTCAACTGTCCGTAGATGAGTGGGACGAATGCCTTTTTTTTTATCGCTGGGAAATGCATGTTTGTCCATCAATGTACATGATTTATAAAAAAAAAATGATTTAATTATTAAAAATATTTTATAACCAATAATTACTTTGATAGGATCAAAGTACGTCATTGCACTACCGGTATTATACATAATAGGCCCTATATTCTAGCTGCTGGCTCGCTACCACCAGTTACACGGGTGTGAATTTTTAATGATGCCGGAAGTAGGTCACTATCGTTCCGTCAGAATCAGAAATAGCATGAAGGGCGGAACCTTGATTAGAACTTACACGATTGAGTGTCATGGGCAGCTTCGTACATTATCCAAGGATATTATAGCTGTTGAGCGGAGTTAGCTGAATTCGATTGGATCATTCTAACTATGCTAGACACATTTAAGAGCAAGTAAGAGAAAACAACTAAGATGCGATACCTGAGGTATCCTACGGGGATACCAGATTGTGTGGCATTTCCCTAGTGCTTGGAAATCCCTAATAGAAGGATAAAAACTAGTGACAGACCTCAGCGATTGTGATAGTCCGGTATATCTGATCGCATCGTGCCCTGCAGCTTACAAACGGGCATATGCTCTGTGAAGGATAACAATTTTACTAATATAATATTGTACAATAATATCGAGTGGTAATACGAGTATACACTCGATAGTATTTCGACTTCAATTAAAGGCGAACGAGAACAACATCGGCGAAATACTTATGCTCATTACTAGGTACATTTACATACTAACTACTATATCTTAAAGATGATTTTCCTATCGATGATATCATCCGAAATTGCTTCGACCATTACTTTATGGGGATTGATTGTGAAGAATTCTGCCGCCTGCCGGAATGAAGACGTGTGAAGTCTGGCAAACTGCGTTATCCCTTTGGTGATCTATGGACTTCCGAACGTATGATGTTCTGCATACTTTACTAGGTACAAGTATTACAATGGTAGAGAAAAGTAATACTTACGATACGAACATATTTTTCATATAATAAGCTACCGTAACGTGTACCTTCTCTGAAATATATTGCTATGTACATCTGAATATAACTAACTGAAACAAAGACACAAAGACAAAAATATATAAGCATAAAATCCCACGGGAAAAAAGCTAAGATATTGGAGACGCCGTCTAGAGAGAGGTAAGGCCACTCGCATACGCGCAACATTTTCTTGATAACGTGAGAATTAAGGAAACCACTTTCATGCGTTGAGAAATATATTTCTTAATAGTGGTGTTCACTCATCACTCTTATTAAGTGGAATAGAATAAAACCTACCCCTGACTTTAACGAAAATAATTTATCTGCAAATAAAAGGTGACGTTACCGGTTAAATTTGTCTAAACAAAAGGTGACAATCTTAAGTAGCTAAGGTTTAACGCGTACTGTCTAAAAACCTGACTGACTAAAGAGGCTCATGTAATGTTTAAGATTTTCATTCAATTTAAACTTACGAAACATAACTTCACGCCGTATTTTCCTGAAATACCTTCAGTCAGAGTGTAATAAACCCAATTGTCAACAATTAAGTTTAGGTCCCATTTAATAGGTGCGGATTATTATGTTATTACCATACACTAAGCACAAAACTAAACTCCAAGCTCCTACTGAAAATATGAAAATATTAGTCTTTGGATATATAAGTGGAATTTATTTAGTCAGATGTCATAGTTGGCAGAAATTGGTAGGGCTACAGCAAAATTATTCCCATAAAAATATGTTCTGATCGTGCGTTTCGAGAAATTACTGTTATAAGTTAATCATCATTCTTATAATTACAGTTCCGACATTTGATGAAAGTTCTTATTACGCTTCCGAAAATATCTTTTCGGTCTCCTGAAGGACCCTATATAAATTAGAAACCATATTCGAGCCAAGCAAGCCATATTAATATGTCGTTGAACATAATATCTAATATAAATTAGTAGCTCCAACCTTGACAGAGCAACGTGAAGGACTAAATACAATTAGTGTGACATTGGGTTGCCGTATGTACGTTCTTGAATAGAAATAGTAACACCTCTAGCCGTGACCGTCCCCCAATAAGCTATAAATTCTCAATGCCGTAGTCCACATGAACCGAGGCAAGTTCAAGTAGAAAATCGATCCAGGTATTCGGGCGTTTCCGCCGCGTCTCGGCCTCTTTCGGCTGGCTTTAGCATCAGCCACTATAGGTAGACTTGCCATACGTCCGGATTTAGCCCGGATTGTCCGGATTTGGCAACCATGTCCGGACTTTTGTCCGGACTCCTACTTACGTCCGGATTTTTATATTACACGCGCGCACTGCTAATCGACTACACTACACCCCGCCTCTCCCCAGCTAAAATAGTGCACACTGCATGCTACACTCTTCAGTAGTTTGACTCTTACTTTTACCAATTTCTACAACCAACATTTTGAATTAATTCACCAAAAAAAATCCGTGGCTTGTGCTTCCTAATAGCGGCGTTTTATCC
>DWTT01000603.1:0-14676 GCA_018250895.1 Carterocephalus mandan
AGTTTAGGCCCTGCGTTGATATGTCAGTCAGTCAGTCAGTCAGTCAGTCAGTCAGTCACCTTCTCCTTTTATATATAGATGAGCGTGTACAGTCAACCTAACAGCGAAATAAAATTATCAATTTCGATAAATGTTAGTCGAATGAGCCAAAAAATTGATTTTTTTTTCTCTTAGTGCTACAAGTAAATTTTGACATAAAATAGCTTTATGCAAATAACTTAAACCTAAACAAAATAAAGTCACAGACAGTCTGATTCATGAATGCTGATTTTCAGTGTGCCCACTATGCGAGTATACCCTCCAGGTGTCAGGTGTGACTTCACCGAACAGTACGTGGGTGGGGACGTGGGACTACCACGCCGGAGCGCGCTCGGCCGCGGCTCCTCGCGAAGCTATCAAAACATCAATGAGCGTCGCATTACCGGTATCTGAGCCGTTATCCTATAAGGTTATTGCCTCCGTTATTTTACTGGTATTGCGTCGTAATTTAATTTGTGAACCTCGGCGGAATGAGGCCGGCGGGCCGAGGTTGTGTCATGTAGGTGCAATGATGGCCGCTCGCCGTTCCGCTGAGGAATTTTAAGCCTTACGTCGACGACATAAGGGTGTCGGCGCGCGCAAATAGAGCTCGTTACCTACGCGTGCGGTGTAAGTGTTGACGTCAATCGGTAGGTTATTTGTGTGTATTATCTCGGCGATAGGGCGGAGGTGAAGGAGCCCCGACGCAGCGTTCACGTGTCGCCGTCAGGTTCTAGGAAGACGCGATACGGCTGATTGATCGCTCTTTGTTCGCAGCCCTACATACAGTACAGTACAGTATACCTACCTGATGCATACCACCTCCCACTCCCACTCCACATTTATGCCTAGTCGGCAGTCATAAAGACCCATCACAATACCCTCTAGCCATATTGGCACGCTTGGCACCGCGTCGATTCCCTAACTTCTTATAAAAGTCACATCTTTCATTCAACTTCTTTCAAAAATGACTTATTTAGATGATAAGTCAACAGATTAATCGGCCTGGCAGTATCTCCCTGCCATACTGGCACGCTTGGCACCACGCCAGCCTCCTGGCTTCTCATTAAAACCACATCTTCTTTCATATTCCTTCAAAAAAGGACTAGGTTGGTTGCTCAGTCGGCAGTTTAGCAGTCCTGTCACAGTAGCTCCATGCCACGCTGGCACGCTTGGCACCGCGCCAACTGGTCGAATTCACATCGAACCCACATTCATCTTACACGGGAGACCTTTTTTCTTCGGGTGTCCAGTGTCCTGTTCATTAGCTCCGACGCAGTAGCCCTCCGCCTCGCTGACAAGATTGGCACCGCGCCAAAGTTCTGCATGAGATTTTTTTTAAACCAGAAAGAAGGAAATGTTCAAATTCATGCACATGCGGTGCAAGTCTGATGCTTCTCTTTGTTTCGGCAGTGAGTGTAGTGTAAATATTTAAAACTAAGTTCACTAAAAGTTCAGCCTTAAGTTTCAACCATTTTCTAATTCACAATTCTTATTCAAATGTTATCCAGTTTAATCTACCTATTCAAGGCTTGTCACAGGTGCATACTGCGGAGCTCAAATAGTAGATATTATAGGTAGCTGTCAAAATCTGTATCTGTCTTGTACATGTTCTACCAGCTAAGCCTGAGTCTGTCGCTCCGACGCGGCCCGCCCGCTTGGAGCGCGGCCAGCGCGCGCGACTGCGATATAGATAGCTCGTCACAGGGGGATTTACTATAACGCGCCTGTAAATTGCATTTTTCTTGTAGATCCGATTGCCTAAGCCTTTATGAAGTCTCAATCGAGTCATAAAATCCGGTGCATAGAATTAAATGGTATGCAAACAATTTTTCACGATTCGTTTTCACAAAGTATCGCGGTCGCTCGCAACGAGTGAGCTCAGTTTACTTAGTAACGTATTTAATTATCATCCGTCAAAATTATAAGACAACAAGATTCCCTTGTAATACAAGATTTACCTTGATAAACATTTAAACATAATTTAAGTAAAGCCTGTCCGTTTACCGGAGTAGGTGCATATCAATATTCTTCGACGTAAGTTCAAAGATCTGGGACAAAACATTTTATGTTTCATTGAATTTAAAATTTTAAACGAGATTGATACAATATCACTCGTCGAATTAAAAAAACGGATGTTTTCTTTCCCTTCAAATTTCTATCATTCCACTATCTAGAGTAAGTTTTAATCGTAGAGTAGCTTATACCCGCGGCTGGCGCAGCGCCAGCGCCGGACAGTCCGTCTCTGCTTCATCAAACATCGTTTTATCGCAATTCGCAACCAATACACGTGTTGGTCACTCCTTAGTAGATCACCAATACCAGTACCAGGTGACTGAGAAATCAAGGGTTGTCACATAATTTTATTTAAAACACAAATTAATTGTTTATATGCTTATTCGAGCGTATAACACCAGGTGCTGGTGGACACCTTAAGATTTTGATGATGATAAGCATCTATATCCAGATTATTTGAATAACATAAAATAAAATCTTACAATGGTAAACGGGTGAAAAAACTTGCTTGCATGAAAGTTGGACAAAGAATATTCTCGAAGATATGCGATGTCTGCCAATCCCCACTTAGCCAGCCGAACATGTTCCCAACATTCGGCATTGAAAGGGATGTTGTTGAGTTACCAATATCTTAAGGGCTGGGCTCAAGACACTGCACATTGAAGACTGGCCGACCAGATATTAATTAGGTGTTTGTAGGCTCATTAATAAAAGCAATAAAAAGTGTTCGAGCACCTGATCCGACATGGTGCACTAATTAGTTACACTGCTATCGATGTACTCGTATCTGTTCGTTGCAAATTAATCTGAATGCACTCAGATGTATTAATTAAATATTATGCAGCAGTGGAGTTGAATTAATTTGGTGTTAGATCAGTAATTAATATAACCACATAACTATCTGGTCCGTATTCATAAAACAAGTCTGGGAATGGACTCGAATAAAGAATTGAGTCGTGGCGCAGGCTAAGGTGGTGTGACTAGAACATGGGATGCTTGAAAAGGATCCTCCTATACTAAACCATAGCTTAAACACATCAGAATAAA
The DNA here is from genome assembly GCA_018250895.1 of Carterocephalus mandan. Lineage (NCBI taxonomy): Eukaryota > Metazoa > Arthropoda > Insecta > Lepidoptera > Hesperiidae > Carterocephalus > Carterocephalus mandan. The sequence continues at coordinate 3,082 of DWTT01000603.1, forward strand.
TAATAATTATGAGTAATGACAAAATGATATTGTGTTAGTGAATATAAACAACGAAACAAACTCACCGCAATAGTATAAATAGAATTGTGTTCCAGCAAACTGGAAAACCGCAGAATTACCTGTCGACAAACATGCATTAAACATTCATTAGTCCAGACCAACTCGCTATCAACTTTGAGAACTGCTTATTCCTGTAACTGCTGCCTTAAAATCCTTAAGGCCAGCATGTACAGAGTACGTACGCACGACAGGGAATTAATTTACGGGAGCGGCACTCTGCACTTAGCACCGGGTACATGTGTAAGAAAATATTTTATTAAAACAAACTAACCGCGGAAAGTACTTACTCTTTAGAATAGAAATATGTATTAGTAAAAACGTAGGTACAATAAAATTAACATTAAAATTAACTAATATAAAATTGGTTTGGGCTTAAAACCTAGAAAGCAGCGTGGTAATGATTCCAGGCCCTCTCAATCAAGAAGGGCCCCACCCTGCTGTGGTGAGAAAAAGGGTTGCAGCCAAACCTTCAAATTCACTGTCCACGAGTGGTGGAAAAGTTATAATAGATACTTAATTATGGTGCCCATGATTGCACAGTCGATAACTTTTTAACGCGTGACCCTCCCCCCACGCATGACCGTGCTGTGAAACCGTAAACTTTTACTTTACGACAATTCATAACATCTTCCGCGCAGCAATACGCCGCGTCACACAGCGCGCCGCGTCATCTCGAAGGGTCGCGTTCATTAATTAACAACAAAATACATAATAACAATAGTGGGGCACGTTTTTACGAGCGCTTTAAACAATGGCTGCGGTGATGTGTGAGTAATGTACGAAATATCGCCGGGAATAAGTGAATTTTGAATTAGTTTGAGGAGAGTAGGTATCGCGGTTAGATTGGGGCCCACGACTCCTACATGCCGCAATATAGTTACTGCCTGGGTAGGTGGCGGCAAAGCCGCGGCATCAGCATTAGTATGTAGAGTTCACACAGTCACAGATCTTGTAACGATACTTTTTACAAGGAATTTTAGTAGAAATATTTACCTACATTCATGGGGATCTAACGTTTTTACATTTATTTTCGTGCTTGCAGCCACAGCAACACGCATTCTGTGAAAATTAAGGTGTCTACCTATTTCCGATGAAGAGATAGAGCTCTGTGACAGCGAAGGCGTTTTGATAAATAAGGTTTATCGTAATGGTAAAAATGATATTAATTCGATACACTGAAGCAGTCTCACATACATTTTCTAGTATTTAAACTGTTAGCTAAGTAGGTATTGTAGAGTTGCGCTCGGTTGGGTTGGCCCATAAAGACACCAAAAAGAAATCAGTACCATAGTATAGTAGGTACCTCATTTAAGACAAAATTATAAAACAATTGAAATGTAGGTAAGTATTTTATAGAAATTAACTATGTAAGTACCTAAGTACATGTTAATGGAACTAAGTAACAAAATAATTACTCGTATTTCGATGTTTGTTTTTCTATGATAAGGGAGAATATCTCTAAGTATATGGGTACCTCCTTTATATCACATAAAATCTCCAAAATATTAGTAAAATATCCAGCTTCAATATAAAATTTGATGGAATCACATGTGATTCTGTTTCAATAAGCGTTTTAAATATTTTGTTCAAATAGTATTCGAAATTTCAAACAATCTCGAATTTTTATCTGGTTATCGGCTTAGTCGCTTACCATGCAGGATTACATTACTAATCCCTAATCCTATTATTGCAGGCGCGAGACTACACGTGATAAGGCTTGCGAGCAAACAAGAAACAACTTCAAATCATAGCTACAAACATTTGGCTTTGTGCATCTCCAACAATGCGGCTATCCGTGGCACAAGTCGACTATAACAATTACTTTGACACTTCTAATTGCTACGCATCCTGTGGATGCAGCCCATCTGGCACCGGCCTGCGATGATTTATGCGGGATATTAAGCTTTACATACGAAAGAATAGAGGTGTGACTGCATAAAGGTTGGTTGTGGACAAAGGCCGAACAATTAGCGTTTGTTCAGGATCGCGACGCCTGCGCGCCATGTGCGGAGGTGGCGGCCACTCCAGCGAACCTTGTTCGTGTCGCCTGCATTGTTTCTCGTGAGAAGTCATGGAAGGCGGCACGGTCGCAGGAATTATGTTAATAATTTATGGTACCAGGCCAGGTGTGACGGGGCGATCGGGTTACCTGTGCACGTCATTAAACTACCAGCGGTACCTACATAAGACGGAGTCTGGATTTGCGAACAGAACTAAAGTTATTTATTTATTAACAAAACTAATAACTGACATTACACGTACCTATCGTTAATTGCTTTGATATAGGCTAGGCTGCCTCGACAAACTACGAGCTTAACAATTAAAGGCACTCGTTAAACTCCAAATCCTACCTACTCCATGAATCTCCATGGCATCCAGAATCACTTACTCTCCGGGCATGTGGTGCAGGTCGGCGGCGCGATAACCTAAGGGCTACGTCGACATCCTCGTCGCGGTTATCGTTTAAACAGATAGTAGTTTTTATTTTTACACTTCCCACTAAAAGATAACCGGTTGACGTTTATTTTTTCAACAGATACAACTCTGTCAAAGATATAAAATGAAAAGATAACCGTTTGTGCTGTGACCTAAGGGCGATTCGGTGGTAGAGTGCAAGTAGGCTGACGAAATTATACACGCGCACGTACCCCCACCTGCCGTACCTAACCCTGCTTCTAAGTTACTTCCTCTACACTGATTGCTTCAAATCAATCAGTGTAGAGGAAGTAAGCGTAGTTTTATATAAAACTTTACTTTAAAATCTCAGTCCTATGTAGGTACATGTGTATACGGTTATATATTACTTATTTCAAAACTGGATTGCTTTCTGTTCTTATTTTGGAAATTACAATGACGTCTGAGAAAACCAATTTAACAATTAAGACACATTTTCCCCCTCCACCAATCCGCATTGGAGCAGCGTGGCGGAGTATGTTCTAGACCTCCCGCAGCCGCGACTGTAAGGGAGACCCATGCGCAACAGTGGGACTTCTATGGGTTCCAGCTATAGCTAGGTAGATGGACTCCATCACCCATTTGTTTTTCCACACTGTGCCCACACCTAGGAATTAAACTTATACGGTCACACCCATTAGTGGAATAATACTAATAACCTACTAGTCTCGAATCTCACGCCCACATCGTGATTTAACGTATCTTATCACCCGTCGGGTCAGGGGAAAAAATGGAATGGGTGAGATATTTCCGAACGGTTCTGCTTAGTTATAACAACAAGCCGCCGGGCGCGGGAAGGCCGCAAGGTACCGATGATATTGCCATGGTTTAAACAATAGTAATTACTATTATTATCATAGTGGTACCTGACGAGTACTTAGTTGGTATTACTGATCGGTTGGTAGGAGTTATCCGATTCAGTTCTAAATGAAAATTTACTGATGATCCACAATAATCTAATGTTCTTGGGTCATTGGTATGTCATGGGAGATAGCGCAAGGGATGTAGGCTTGATGTCGATACGTGCTAATAGTCATGACGACAGATTTTGAAAATGCCTTTTGTAATGTAGGTACACATCCTACTATATATCGAAAAAATAAACATTATTTCAGCAATAAATTGAGTTTTAACGCAAGTTATTGCAGTTTTTCCTATCTATTTTGAATATAGCGCGAAAACGCTCAGGTGTCATGGCGTCCACTTGACGTTACGCCTAGGTAAATATGCCGCTGTATTCAACAGACGCCCAAGCGAAAGGTGAATTTTTATTTAACCGTGACGTCATCCGCTCTTATTGGCGTTTCAGTCAACATGGCCGATTACTGTATTTATACTTTTATTTTAATGAAAATCTAATTAATCTCAATGTTTTTATTAAACCTTGACCATTTTTTAGGAATTATTCAACATACTTGTTCCGCTAAAACCATTTATTCTTTATTTTTTTAATATTTTCATCATGCCTATTGCTAATATCTAAAAAATTCTGAATTGTTTCAAAAACTACTGTACAGATTTTTATTCTGTGTATAACTGGGCAATAATTTATTTATATTTACGAAAATAGCTACCTCGGGCGGGTCGCTTCGCTAGTATCTAATAATACAAGGGAGAAAAACTGTACGTATATTTGAATTAACTCTATACTTTCCCACACAGCATCCCCACAGAATCAAAGCAAAGTGCAATCGATAATAGCGTGGATAATAACACGCTGCGTTGCATGCGGGCTATCGCCGCGTACCGGGTATTTATCGGTTCATTATCGTTTAGAGATCGCCGCGACATCGCTCGCTGCGACTACACATTGCGGCCTTGCGTGTGTGTAGTGATCGAGGGCATCGATACCTGTTAGCGACTACGCTTTGGCAACATCACCGTTATCAATATCATCAGTGCTGTTGGACGCGCCGTGCGTCGAATTCATCACAGCTGTCCCTTCCACTGTCCCAATGTATAAGGCATAGTTGACCCACTGACCCTGGTCTTCTCTCGGTACAGGGGCAAGGCATACTTCACCATGCTGGACAAGGGCGAACAGGCAGGCTTCATTCACACGCCTTCGAGAACATTATGCATACAGGTTTCTTCATGATGTTTTTTTTCATGTAACAGCAGGTGAGATTTCTTAAAGTGACAAAAGAAACAACGAATTAATCCGGACTTGCTCGAGGGAGATGCCGTATTTTAGCTAGGTACGTATCCCATCACCACTGTAAATATCTGCATGCTCGTTCGCTCGGTGAGAAGTAAATCACCGAGCGGCCAGTGGTCCGTAGTACCGGTCGAAGATCCTTGATAAGGTCGGTAATTATCTATCTATCGAAGTTTTTCAATGACATGAATCTTATAATAAGCCATTCATTAAGCTTTTATTCATTTCAATTTAGAGTCAACGTATCTCAGTGACTCTCCCAAATAATTAAGCCACAACTTACTAAACAACCAAAATTAACTAAAATAACCGATGCTCTTAACAGTAAGAATTGTTTTTGTACCGTATTTGAACCCGGTCCCGCCCGCAGCCCGGCCCGGACCACACGCGCACACCGCGCTTCATTCCCGAACAGAACCCGACATGTGACACCGTACCTACTTACGAGTTGCCTCGATATTGTTTTAGGAGATCACAGGTGGTAGAACCCATTTAACCTTGTTGTAAGGTAAGGCTCACTCCATTTGGGTCTAAGGATACTTTATTTCATAAATAAAGACATAAAGGTGAGTACGTAAAAGTCTTCAAAAGTAAAGCCATAATTATGATAAACCATTATTAACTATGTGCCGAAATGCTAACTTGTACCGAATTGCCGTGTATCAAAAGTTATATCCCGTGAGCAAATAGATATGTATAGCAAGTTATTAAGCTGAAAAACTTTAAATCTAATAAATATAACTCGGGTTATGGGCACGGGAGGACACAATAATACCAGCGGAGATCTGCTTCTGCTAACATTAACGCTCTAAAGTTTTAGTTACGAAAGAGGCAAAATTTAGCTCATAAAATCAAACATGATACGTTTATAGCATCAACGCATAACGCCTCTACTTTACTGATGGGGTGGACAGAGGCATGTAGTTATTCCCACTAGTAACTACGTACCGTGCAACAACGGTTAAGCCTATTGCCATATAGGAGTATACTCCGAGCATGTCCTGTAAAATGCCAGTTAGAAAATCCCTCATAATCCTTAGCGCCCAAACCGCTTCGGCAGTCACCAGCTTATTCGACCGGGCATACATTATCCACGTCATGTGGTCATCGGTAAGTATAGCTGACCCGTGCCATTGTACCTACTTAACTAGGAACGTTCCGATGCAAACTTTGCTGAAACAAAGGTCCAGGCATTGAGGACGTCGCACCTATCAATTGCTCCAACTCCACGAACAAAAGCCGCTCGAAACAAAAGCCACGCGATTATTTACAAGACCGAGGTGGCAACGTGGTCGCCACGTGTGCAAGGTGCCATTGTCTCCGTTACACAACCAATAATACGGTTCACAGAGACAATCTCACCTTTATAGCGCGGACCGTACGTCATAAACTTGCGTGTTTTGTATGAATGTCTCCTTTTTGAGGATTTCTTTAAAGTGAAATATCTTTTACCGCTCGGTGGGCTGCGTGGACAGATTTATGGTCACAATTACCGTCAATGACTAACGTAAGTAACGTATAGTCCGTCGGACGGAGCGCCGCTGCACGTGTCCCGGTATGGAATACAGTTCTGTTACGCTCATTGACATACTCGTATCAAGTGCAAAAATAAAGATTATTTTTTAACACGCTTTTATTACTTTGGTACTACCCATGAATGTATATAGGTGTGTATGTATATAACGTTATTCTCGTTCGAAACGTCGGATTAATTTGAAACTTTCCACACATATCAAAGACTGATGGCAATGTAATAATTTAAAAAAATATGTATTATAGTTTTTATTAAAAAACTACATTAAACATACTTCTGTATACTGTAGTTTTTTAATAAAAATTTTGTAGATAATAAATGCATGTTTTTTTATTATTTTTAGAAAGAAAAAGAGAAAAGCTTTTATTTCGTTGTTCTCTAACGCATGTGTAGCAGTTTATATGGGAACGCTTATATCTAATATTAAACAAAAAATAGTAAGGAAATGGTAAAATAAAAATAACAGGAGGTCGGGGTAAAAACCTCGTACGTTATACACATGTGCCAGAGTGCCTGAAATCGGGTCTCACTCAGCATAGTACCGCGACATAGAGCAGCGGCGCTGATTTTCTGTGAGCCCATTTAGTGACTCACGGACGGCAGTGAAAAATGATGGTAAATTCGGTAACTTGACATATCAATGTTATTGTTACGCTTAGTACCGGTTTTCAAAATGAAAAGCAGAGTGCGTTAAGCTACATTTTTTAAGAATTCTGAGGAATTGTCTCTATCACAAGTCAAATCACATGGTATGTGCTAGGGACGCGAACCTTGGACCTGTTGCACCTGGAGTGCACTCTACCAGTGCCTTGGTATGGAGTATGCTATAGGCTGGCACCTACTTATGAACCTGTTTATTAAACACGCAATAGAATTGTACATTTTCTAAATCATCAAAATTAAATCAAGTAATTAAACCGAGAATCGAGATAATTGTTACGTTATTCTTCGAAGAAACTCTAGATGTACCTATTTTTAAATGTAGATAAAATAATTACCCATATGTTAGATACATATCGCGATAAGTACTCTTCATTTAATTTGTTTGAACAATAAGATAATTCTTACCTAGCGTACACGATTTACTATCAAGTACAATAATTCTAACATGAAAAGATATCACGGACTGCTATAGCGCGCGCAGGAACAGCTAGTGACATCTTGTGTTCGAAAGCTGAACTAAAAATGCAACGACGCACCGGTTAGAGCTTTAGAGCCTTACGTACCTACATAATAAAATTGTCTAGGGCTTTTTATCATCAGATAATTTATTTGATTATTTGAATGATTAATAAAATGTTTTATTTTGATGTAAAGAAAAATAGTCAGATAAATTTTTAAGACCGTAACAAAAATTATAGAGGATGTAGAGTCGAGAGAGATAAGACAAAATAAACATGTTTTACATTCATCATTGTGTCTTGGCAGTTGCATGCATTATTTTATTCGTCCATTCATTGGAGTTTAGTGCGGCTCGGACGAGTTCGTCACAACAGCTTCACGCAGATAGAGACAGGTAGGCTCGGAAGGTGGAGCGTTGCGCTGTAACTGTACAGTCGCGGCGTAGGTACGAGTACATAGACCGCAGAGAAAATAATATACATAAGACGGAAAGGTGTGCTGAGGTGTGCTCCGTGCTGAGGTGGGCATTGTGGGCAAGCGCGCGGTGCGAGGTGCGAGGTGCGAGGTGCAGCGTGCGGGGCGGGCGGGGGTGGGGGCGCGGGGGGGAGCGCGGCGTGCGGGGCGCAGGGCGGGGCGAGAGGCGGGCCGGGGCATTCCGCCGCGCGCCGCGCAGTAGTGCACACGCCGGCCGCACGCGCGGGCCATGGTCGCGAGAACCGATGAGATGTTCGGGTGCTATGGTGACAGCTACTCGTACCGCCTGTGGAGCCTGGCCAACGTGTGGGGCGCCTGCCGATGTGAGTAGCGGACAGTGAGTGACGTGCCGATGAAAGTGCGCAGCCCGCTTATGGGAGTCGGCGGTTGGTACGAATGCTGGCTCGGAATGCGCAGCAAGCAGGTGCCCACCTCCACCACCTCGGCCAGGCGGCTGGCGGCCCTCAGTAAGCTTCTTTTCCCTTACGTTACGTTGCCGTTCATTCTGTTCACCGTTTTATGTTTGTTATTATTTTTTCTCCTGTACTTGACGAGTTGAAATTGTTTTGTTACTTGTCGCGTGCTCGACCGAGCGAGGCTCGTTTCGCGTAGAGTTGATAAGTAATTAATTAAAAGTGCAAAGTTTTCCTGTAACTTTTTGTTTGTCGATCGTTCAAAAAAATACTGAATCTTGTCAAAAATTAAAATTGTACGACACAAAATTTTGTGAATTTTAGAGTTTTGCTTAACTTAATATTTCGTGCGACCACTTACCGAACCAGGTGCAAACGATATCACCTCACGGTCGCATCGAAAATATAACTCGAGCACGTCTTCATTAGAAATAACCTCTGTTCGCCAGTCTCCCCTCGACTCCCCCGGGATATAATTCATCCACTTGAGAATCGGGAACAGGTACACGCGGACTTGAAAGAAAGTTTCGTTTGTCGAGGGGAACCCGCTCTCAGCGTCTTAAATCGTAAATGATTATGTTGTTTTAATTCATTTGCTTTTTTTCTTTCTTACCTTTTACTTTTTCTTCCTCTTTGAACGCCGCCTGCCTGAAGTGGAATTCGAGTGGAACGTACGTTGCGGTAGAGCCTCGGAAATGGCAGTGCGTAATTTGGAAAGTAGAGCTCAACGGATTGCATTGTGAAAGTTTTGATATTATGATCCTGGATCATTATTGCGTGTATGGCCTCCGATCGGTCGCTGGCAGATAACAGCGAGTAGTAGATAGGTAGGTACCTACGCAGTATCGCGGCTCGAGTTGGTGAAGCGTCCGAGGCCTACGTCTACGTAGTTTATCAATGCTTGTGATTTTTTATCGCAATATACCAAAATAGTCTGATTCGTTAACAATATCGAGCCTTCAAATTTATAATCACACTCATCCCTGACATGACGGCCTATCCGTAGATTGGTTTAGCAAATATAAAGTGTATCTACAATATAAGTGTAACTAATCTAAGAAGCGCCTATTACATAAAAAACAACAATTTAATCTTCTTACTTATTACCTTTTTGTTTAAGTAAGTCGGTTCTGTCCCTTGATTGTGTTAACGAGTAAATTATTTTGATTTACACATCAATGGTAATATTTTTATAGAAATTTAATTTTAGTTTCGTAATTATTACCAACAGATTACTGGATACTCCTAGTAATAAATAGGTTACCCGTGCTAAAGAAAACAAGTTCCCAAAACAAGACTGCTTGCCTGATTTATTTCTCCGATTGCAACGGACCCTGCCAACAGGCCAACAGTACTTGCGCGCTACCTAGCGTGTTGTCTTATTTCATTACAGTATTTCAAAACAAAATGTGTCGTCCTTTTCTTTTTACGTGTGCCCGTGCTCTACGTCCCTGCCTATCTAAAATACTCGAACTTCAATCCATAGTCTTTGATATCAAATTTAATAGTTCAACCTAAATGTGTTTAGAAAAATATCTTAATCGAGGATGTTTCCCTATTTTCGTTTAACATTAGTATCGTCTCTAAGCAAATTGTTACAAAATGACAATTTTAAGCAAAACTTTTAAATGGTTCAGTGAAATTTTCATAATAATTTGTAATTTACATCATCTCTGTTAGATTTGTTGTAAGTTACAAATTAATTATCGTTATAAAACAAACCGTTAATAAGTAGTAAGTATATGACGAAGTATAGTTATTATTTATCGGGGAGCTGTTGACACGAACCTTGTACAAACAAACCTTTCCGTGAAGCATGCCAGCGCTAATGATTTGTTTGCGAACGTGATCGTCGCCTTCATTAGCCGCGCCGGGCCGGCCTCCGCTAATCACTAGTCAATATCGCTGCGCATCTTCTATCGCTGCTCATGTCGGGCTGTGTCGGGCCCACCCGTTACGGCTTACGAGTACATGATACATGTTGTTCAACAACACTTGTCGGACGACGCTCACCATTTCTTTTTCAAAAACAAAGCACTGATGTGGAAAAACGAAGTACTGATGTAGGATTGCCAATCTCTTTACCTGTACAAATGCTCTAGTGGATACTTAATTATTATTATATTTATAGCTTTGTCGAGTACCAGTTAAGAGGTTAACCAACCTGCTATTGGTAAATGTCTGGATATTTGATTTCGTTTGATTACAAACAAAACAAAAACATTACGAATGCCGAGTTGTCTAGGGTTACCAATCTCTATAAATTAATAATATTATTTAGTGGATAATTAATAAATATTATATTTATAGCATAATGGAGGACAAGTTAACTTGGTTAATCTACTATTGGTAGATGTCTGGACATTTTATTTCGTTTAATTTACAAACAAAACAAAAACATTATGAACGCCAAGTTGTTGAAGGATATTGATAGGGGGAGGGGGTATCTTCTCTTTTTTTTTGTATTCTAGGCTCCACTCCTCCACATGTCATAGGATACCACTACACTACCAACACCTAAACTTCAAAAGAATAAGTAGTACCAATGGTTTTCTTGCATTTGTTTTAATAGTTTAAGAAAACCCAATAAACATCTAATTTAGAAAAATACTAAATATAAGAGTCTACTCCTAAAAACACTGAAAGGCATAGGGGAACAGAGAACTCTAGTTCAACCTAAATAGAGCAGCACAAAAAGAGTCAAAATAAATTAAGAGGCTGATGCTCCTAGTTGACTAAACTTAATTCTTATCTTTAATTGACTCTTGACTGAGAAGGAGATTTTGAAAAATATTCAATTTTCATGTCATGCAGGGCTGACCATTTAAAACGGGGCAGCTGTTGATGACTTGTTTTCAGCATAAAACAAAATATTACAGCTGCTTTCCAGGTTTTAGTATAAAAACATGATATAATATATGTATATAAATTACCTAATTCAAATCCTAACGAACTATAAGGTATGAAAAATAACAGCATGCCTACATTTTTAAACCCCGGCAAATACGAGTATAACGTCGGTATGAGTAACTTACGAGTATAATGACTCAATCGAAACTAAAATCTCGCGTAACGAGTACATTTCTCGATGTTTGTTGACATTGTCAATCTTGTATTGTTTTATACCTCTGGAATTTCAAGTATTTATTGTGTAGGTAGGAATCATGATATTTATGATGTTCCTATAACTTTTGTGGTTACATTTTTGATGCTAGTAGAAAATATTCCAATAATTATTTAATAGTATCTATACTTCAATACTCATATTATAAAGAGGAAACATTTGTTTGTAATGTTTTCAATCAAAAACTACTGGACCGATTTCAAAAATTCTTTCACCATTAGAAAGCTGCATCTTCACCGAGTGACATAGGCTATAT
>DWTT01000604.1:0-14672 GCA_018250895.1 Carterocephalus mandan
ATATTTCACCCACTTCCACTGAAGCTATCGAGCTGAAATTTGGCACACATATCCGATGACAATGCATGAAAATAAAAATAAAAGTTATAAAAGCTTTTTAAAAAAAAAAAATTTTGAGTTTAATTAATTATTTAGTATTTGTTCTTATAGCGGCTACAGAAATACATCATCTGTGAAAAAACTTTATCTGTGAAAGTTTCAATTGTCTTTCTATCACGGTTTATGAGATACAGCCTGGTGACAGACGGACAGCGGAGCCTTAGTTTAACACTCTCGGGTACAGAACTCTAATAAAGGATCGGAACAAAACCTGAACTTAAGAACAATTCGAAGTCACTGAGTTTGAAGGAAAGAAAATACGAATTATCTTTTGAACTATTCTAATTAATAAAGTGAACTTTAATTAAATATGAGCTTGACTTCAGCAAAATGAAATGATTCAATGCTTCAAGCTTATCTTAAAATTTAAAAAAAATATTTACACTATGGGGACTTCTTTCGACAAGGCTTAGTAGTGATTCCCCAACAAACGACTGACAGCACACGGCGGGGCAAACAATTAAAACTTGTCTCATTAATTACTGGATATTTTGGTCCCCGGACAGTTTATCGCCCAACTCGAGCCTGCACGTGTGTGATAGCCAAGGCACACGGTTAGAGTGATAGTTTTGTAAAATTAAACTAACCTTTTAGTTATTTGATAGTTTGTATAATGTCTGCGTGTCGTAGATTTTAGGTGATTCTCGGTTGGCTCTTTGTTTAAGAGTCTGTTAAGTGTTAGATACGAGTATAAGTTTTGGTCCTTACTCTATGGTTCTAGTTAGTGTTTCTGCCCTAAATCAACTGTCAGGTATTCAAATGAGTTCACAGAATCAATGCTCGGGTTTATGTAGAAGTAAAAATAAAACAGCGACCAGAGACCAATGGCACGCATCGATTCAATGTGATCGAGAGAGTTAAGCAACGAAGGGCGCAGTCGGTTTGTGGATGAGTGACCGCTAGTGGTAAAATTTCATGAGCGCTACCGTGCTTCGGAGGGCACGTTAAGCCGTCAGTTTAGGTTGTTTTCAATATTGAAAACAGCTTTTAAGTCTTGTTGAATACCTTCGGGTGGCTTGATAACATTCGACACTGGGTTGGTCACTAAATCTACCAACCCGCATTGGAGCAGCGTGGTTAAGTATACTTTATACCTCCCGCAGATTTGTCTGCGGGGGAGACCCAGTAGTGTGACGTCTATGGGTGCTAGTAAAAGAAATCGGTGATAGCTTAAATTTAGCCTCTTACCCAAAAGCGTCCGTTTCAAATCTCAGCAGTAGACAACAATGTATTTTTTAAATAACGCAAGATTTAAGAATGAAATGTCAAGATGAAGGTAAATCTCGAGGGAATCTACATGCCAGAAAGTTCTCCGTTCTTGGCCATCGGGTCGATGACCGCACCCCTCCAAGAGATTATCCTGCTGTCATCTGTCGAGTATATTTTGTATAGTCAAACAGATAACTTATCAACCCTTATTTATAAAGCGAACTTTACACTACCGCAAACACTAATAAAGGCCGCGACACACGCCGCCACGAACAATTAAAACTTGTCTCATTAATAACTGGAGATTTAGGTCGCCGGAGAGTTGATCGTTCAACTTCGCATCTGCACGTGTAAGGCCCACTTAGATTGATGGTTTTATCAAAAGCAATCCTGGTGCGGGTTTTTTTTTGTAAATAATCATGTCAAAATAAAATTTTGAGAACTAGAACATTGATATGCTATCAATTCAGGACACGGCTTACATACACAACCCAGTGCGGTTTGATGAGGGGGTTATTGGTTAACCCGAGTGTCGGAAGTTATTAGACTGTCAAAGTCCCCAAGGTCACACAAATAAATATAATAAATATAATATATTGTAAGCGCAATCTAGTTTTTAACCGACTTCGTAAAAAGAAGGAGGTTCTGTGTTCAACTGATTGCTTTATAATTTTTTAGTAGTTAGGTATGTTTGAGGTGACAATAAGAATTTCTTTCAAACGAACACTTGACATTGTTAAAACTATATTGTTTTTTCTGGTATATTAAATCGGAGAGGCGTTATAATTCTTATCAACCGCACCGTACCATGACAATACATTAATAAACCTGGTCCTGCTAAATCACCTAGTGTAAACATTGACATTTTTAAATATTTTATACCGTGGAACGGTTTTCCTTCAAAGGTCGTACCTACTCTCTGTATTCAATACAATCGCTCTCGTGCACTTAAGCTAATAATGAATCTATGCTCTCTTCGTATGCTCTATACAGGCTGTGTGTTTTATTTACAGCACTGGCATTGAGTGCGTCCGCAGAGAGCATTGTATACAATTGTGTAATTACGAGGGGAGGTAGGTACCTGCATGTAAGAGACTAACGATTGCCGCCTTTTACTTCTGTAAACAAAAGGTATGGTGTGAGTTATAGCGATTAGAACTACTTTTTTAAGAACATATGACTTAATCTATACATAATAAAATAAATGTCGTACTTATTGTATTATCTGGTAAATATTTTTTCGAAATCAATAATAATAAAATTAATTTTTAAATTTATTGAAAAAAAAATGCTTTTTATAACTTTTTATTTTATTTTCGTGCATTGTCACCGGAACGAAATGTGTGCCAAATTTCAGCTCGATAGCTTCAGTTGAAGTGGGTGAAATATTGATTGCAAGATTCCAGGACATACATACATACATACGAGTGAAGTTAAATAAAAGATTTTAAAATGAGATGTATTTTTAGACCTTCAATTATTCAACTTACATTGATACTTCCTAAGCTTTTCTTATGAAGGACAAACTGCGTGAAAAAAAATTTGTTGCCCGTCTGAAATTAAAATACCAATGCTTTATAAACAGACAGCCAAATCATTATACCTACCAATAGATAAGGACAATATTACAATAGGTAGAACTTTCAGAAATGTCCTCACTTTCAGAAAATTTTTAGCATAACATAACATAGCATTGCATTGGTCTTAGTGGTTGTCAGCGCGACTGCTAAGCTAGAAGTCCTGGGTTCAACCCCGGGTTGGGCAAAGTATTAATGGGTTTTTCTAATTTGAAATGCCCAGTAGTAACTAGAAGTCTGGATTTGTGCCCGATGTATGGCAATAGACTAACCACCTTATAACAAGTAAGTGTATTTCATGGGACCTAAACATATCTGGTGAAAAGTTGGTGTACCTTTGCCTACTCTTCGGAGAAGAACAGGCGTGATGTTGTGTATTTTTTTTTATGGATACAAGATAGCAAACGAGCTTGCAACACCTCCCATCCGCTGCCACCCATGACAACTGTGACTGACTTTGAACAAGACTCAGTTAGGGACTGGGATGGTTAGTTCAATTAGTTGAGAGAGTTAATTAGAACATTAGTTGGTCAGTTCGTCGTCAGTATTAGTGATAGTTAGTCCTGTTAGTTGGTGTTAGTAATATTCCAGTTAGTACTTGTTAGTAGTAGTCTCGTATTTTATATTAAAGTTATTTCATTTGTGATATAACAATTCAACGTTCAAATAACAACGATACGAACACAATCACAACAAAAATATTTCCAGCGCGAAAAGTAATTGGAAAGTGCTTAATAAAAAATTTGGGGCATCCCCGCAAAGCCCGTTTGCGTAAATTCAACAGGGCTAACAATATTGTACGCTGTTCTTTGTAGTCCGCACAATCACGTGTAGGGGGCGCATTGTTGCTGCAAACATTTCTTTGTGGTGAAACTAATACGTGTGCCGGAACAATCTTAATTAGAGCATCGATCCGGTTCGCCTATCAATGTTGGTATAAAGTAGAACGGAAAAACAATTTTACACTCGCTAATAATTAATGTACATTAGGAATCGTCTTTTGTCTCCCGATCAATGGCAAATGACATTCTTTTGTTTGGTCGCTAGAGAACTTTTTAATTCCAACCTTTTCATGACTGCATCATTTTAATTAGAGGCGTCTATTTTGATCAGTATTTTCTTATGACCTGACGCTTTTTCTTTAATAAACAAATTTAAAAAAAACATTACTTGAAATCACGGCTGTATTTTCCCGAAGGGGTAGACAGATGTGTGTGTACATCCACTTTTAACTAATTATGTTGAGGTCAAATGGTGTTGAGCCTATAAACAAAAACCATGTAATAATTTTTTTTTTATAGCAATTATATTCCATGTTGAATGGTTGGTTTCCGGTTATACTAAGTATTTTAGTGGCGACAATTTTAGTTTTTAAAGTAGCAACGCATCTGTTACTGACTTGGAACGGGACTCTTACTAATAATTACTAACTCGACTTAAAAGGAGTAAATGTCACTAACATTCAACACTCTGTGTACTGTTCTAACTGTTAGTTACTTAGATTAGATTGTTAATCATAATATCAATATATGTATTGTTCAAAGTCTGTCACGGGGCAGTGGATAGGTGGTATAACATGCTCGTTTTCTATCTTATATCCATATGAAACACTCTTCGATAAATTTCTTAACGGTGTTTTACGTGCCGGAAGTGTTTGAGATGTTCGATGGTCTCGAAAATTCTGTGATTCACCAATAACCGGATATGAGTATGTTTCACTTCACTATGAAAAGAAGATTGTGTTTCACTTCACTATGAAAAGAAAATTGTGTTTCACTTCCCTATGAAAAGAAGATTGTGTTTCACTTCATTATGAAAAGACTCTGTTGTTCATTTGTTTTTAACGCGGTGATGAGTGATATTTATTTATATAAAAGGAGAAGCTGACTGACTGACTGACATATCAATGCAGGGCCTAAACTATAAGGCTTAGAAACTTGAAATTTTGCACAGGGGTACCTATATTTTCCTTTTTTGAAAATTAATCCCCTAAGGGAGTAAAACGGGGGTGCAAAGTTAGTATGAATCTTTGCCGTTTTTGAAGTCAAGTGGGCAACCCAAACGCGGGCAGACGTCGTTAATGGGTCTAAATCTACGCGAGCGAAGCTGCGGGCGTCCACTAGTTTATTATATAGTCATGTTAAATTGTTTTTTTTCTGTCTGTGTCTGCTATCCGCAACATAGGATTAGGCCTACCGCAGGCGTATCGTTTATTTTTATTTTTTTGTATGTAAAGACACAAAGAATGTAGCAGCCATCGTCACGTCGAGCTGAGGGTTCACTCAGAACAAAGCCGTTTTCACGTACGCATATACCTATTGCCGTTACTTTTACAGGCATCCTTATGCAGTCTCACCTTCTAAGGCATTTTAGTATGGATATGTATGTATGGATGCGTGCATTTTGTGTTTAAGTTTAATAATATTATTTATTTTTTTCTTCTCTTTTCACGTTAAATGTTTGCCTGCCTAAACTTTTCTTTGTCACCAAGAGTTGTCTGGTAGAAAATGACTTTTGGCATTATCATTGTTGCATTTTAGCATTTATCATTGTTGATAATGCAATAAAGGTTTAATAAATGAATAAATTATACATATATATAAATATATTACGTATAAACAAACCAATTATTACGTATAACCAAACCAATGTATCTATGAATGTTTGTAATCGTAGAAAACCTTTTTTTTAATTCAAAGTTAATACAGTACCAACCCTAGTGAGTCAAGCTAGTTTAGGTATTTACAATGATGGCGGGAATAAAACTTGACACAAAACGTGCGAGTCCATTTCCCCTGGAGACTGGGGTTAAGAAGAAAAAAAATGACGGCGGGAATGACACTCACTCCTGTGAGCATTTTCTATTCTGTGGTGAATAGCAGCCAACAACATTCTTTATCTTGTACGTTATTAATTTTAAGCTTTTGCTAGTGTTTACTGTGTTGATGATCTTTAAATAATTAATTAAAACTTGTGTGACCAAATTTCAACAGTACGTAGAGCTGTATATATGCAAGTCCAGTTTGTGTTGATTTTGAAATAAGAAGAGTATTAGTTGATATTCGGTTAAGTTATGATTATCTTTTATTTAATACTGAATACTACTTATTTCAATGGAAAAACTAGTACCTACGTGTTGTACTTTAAGTAAGACGGTAGGTTGCATATTATGCTAAAAAGTTGCTATATATTACTTACGCCCGGTATATTACTTTTTTTAAATCATTATAATTATTGTGCAGCAGGAGGAGATTTGAAAGAAAGAAAGAATCATTTGCAAGGAGTGATGACGCCAATTCCTTTATTGTTTTGTTTTCTCTAGACTCTAAGGTTTTGGTGGCTTGCTTAATAAATCAAAGTATTATAAATATGTGCTATCGTGGTGCCAAATGTTTTACCTAATCAACTTTGTGAACCGATGGTAGATATAAAATTAAATGGCGTTCATTAAGAACGCCATTTAATTTTATATCTACCATACAATACAGTATACAAATACAGTATAGTTTAAAATAAATGAATCTGGAAATAGACCCAGAATTTAATAATAGTGAGAGCCTCCAAAAACGTAGACCTCACTCTCAATTTATATCCAGAATCAACGCAGCTTCGACTATGTTTACTCGGCATTGTAGACGGATCCCTCACTATCCAGTATTAGGCGTTGCGCAGACATCCAGTGTAGTCGAACTAACAAAATCGGTAAAAATATATCATAATTATTAAATAAACGAAGACCCTTAACGTGGATGGCGGCAAAATGACTAGAAGGAATCTATTGGTATAAATTGAAATTATTATATTGTAAATGCTAATAATTTGTATGCCTGAATTGGTTAAGTCGCTCATTATGTACTTAAGACAAATAAATAATTTGAATTTGAATTTGATGAGCATATGTTTTTCTATGTTAAATGATAATTATTTCTAATTTATTTGTGACCGCAAACATAAGTTTTCAGTAAATTTATTTTGTAGGAGCGACGCCGGGTTATGTGGGAATTCCATCAACTAAAACACCATAGTAGACGTTTCGGCGCTTGAGGCGCAACGACGCCCTCCTGCGCTGTGCCCATGACAGGCTCCTCTCGAATGATTACGTGAAAAAATCACAGCACAGAAATTAATCGAAATAGAACGGTGAACTGGGCGTATACCCCATGCCGCAATCTTGCAATATACTGCAAGATATCTCGCAAGGTCGGTCTGTGCGCGTCGATATTTGTTACAGTACGTTACGTTATCGATAAATTTGATTACAAGTAACGTAATCAATACAAACTGTTATCTCACTAATAATGAACACATAATAGGCGGGACTTGGGCAGGGCTGACGAAAAAATTGACACCCATCGTCAAAATAATACGTGATCGCCGTAGTATCTTGATTAATTTCTGTGCCTACAAGGCATGTATAAAAAGCACATACAACGTCTTATCCAGGCTCCCTGTATAGACGGTTTGAATTCCCACTTTTGCCTGCCTCAACCCCTAAACCTATCAGCTGTTACGACACCTACGTCTTTCGTACAGTAATCGAATAATCTTTCAAAAGTGGCAGTCTGCTCTACACCTTAAGCGCAATATCGTGTCCGTTTTTTCCGGAGCTTTTTATTTTTAAACCGAAAATCACTCCTTTGCAATGTTTTTACTGTTCATTTTGTCCGCGTCCCGTTTTAAAATAACTTTTACACTTCTTCTGTATTAATGGGAACAAGATAAAGTTGACTGATTTGAGTATCTTCTCGTTTTCATCAAAAAATATTTTTTGATGTCTGTAAAGAAACTAGTATTGTTTTTTTATTATAGCACAGTTACCTACTTAGGTACTGCACGTACGTACACACGTACGTACACGTACACAACTATAATAATAAAGATAAAAATAAAAAAATATTATAATAAACATGTAGAAGTAGTAGTACTTACTACTATTATCTAAATGTTATCGACAATCCATTTTACATTTTACAATCATGGTTTCTTGGGACTTCTTACGAAGCCATGCCATACTACATACTACATATACATATGACTTACTATTTTATAACCCAAATTTACGAAAATTTTATTTTCTTAAAATTACTCGTAGTTTTACAGGGCAGGCTTATCACGTTCTTCTATCAGAATGAGTGGGGTAGGACACTGGCCAAGTGCAGATTGGAAAGCTGTATGTGTTCGAAAACACTATGGAAATCTCTATTTAATTTCTTAAACGCTCTTAACATAGGAAAGTCTCGGCTTCTCGGCGAAAGGTTCTTGAATTTGAGCATGGGGTTCGAGTGAGAGGCTGAATTGTTAGCCACTGGGTTATTATGGTTGGTTTTACTTGGGTGGGGAAGAAAAGTCCTCGAATGGAGACCACGACTCGGAAATAAGAGTACCTGAAAAAGACGACGGAAATCCGCTGGATTCAGAACGCAGAACCGGTCTTAGTGGTGTCGCTTAGGAGAGGCCTATGTCCAGCAGTTGACCTAAAAAGGCTGATGGATGGATGGATGAATGTTATCACCGCTGTTAACAATTTCTTCTCCTAGGTACCCGCTTTCCGCCTATAACGTCGCTCACACTAAGAGCATACACATCGTCCGAGTCCCTTGGACTCTGGACATAATCGTAAACACGAGGCTCCACGAAAGACAGTTAATAGGGGTCAGTACAGCTGTTTATTTTTAACTACTAGCTACTAATGTTTAGGGGTACTCACACGAATTTAGGCGCTACTTGGCTTAGTTTACACCTGCCCTTGTTTAGTGTTATAGGCGATAGTTACACGACTTTATTTACTGTCTAGTTTCCCCGTATCGTCGTCTAGATAAATACGTATATATTTAAAATAACAGCATTATTCAGGAGTCTATCGACAGGGCGATTTGGATGTCTATGTTAAATAATCAAACGAACTTAATATGTATTTAAGTTTTATCATTGTTTTATACTTGCTATTCTTTCCCTTAATTAGCACGACTAACCAATTTTTATTAACTAAATATCTCAACATGTATTGTAACCTACATACAAACTGACCAACTAATGTTCCTATTCGTAGCGCTTCCGTTCAAGGCGAAATATTATTTCGATAAATACATTTCAAATCCAAATTGAGATATTGTAGATAAAAAAATTTGAATCAATATTGTGTCATTTAAGTGAAATTGCGTGTACCAACGCTTCCCAAAGAAACATTAAAAGGAAAATTGAGTTTCCGCTTTCAATTTTTACAACCCTGTTTCTCTTTTCGGCGAATAGCCACAAAGGATTCAAATATATCACAGCCCTACGTCACCGAAATGGATACAAATGGATCCGTACACATATTAATATTACAGAAAGTCTTACATCAAGGCACCGGGGGACTGACATTGGACTCGCTAAAAGCAGGAAGAAGTAAATTACGTTGTCAAACAAACACATAATTTTATATAAAGACGCAATCATTTCAGCGGGATCGTTGGGTATGGGGTTACGCACAGCGCTAGAGGCGCGACACACTTACGGCTTGTTCGATGAACTACAACGATCGAAGATTGTTCAACACTTTCAGTGCGGCGGGTAATAGGAATCCAAAAGTACCCGCAACTTTTGGATTCCTAGTACTCTGCGGCAATCATATTCATAATAATCATAATCATAATAATCTTTATTGTAAGACTGTGGTATAAAAGATAAAAAATCTTCCACCATTGTAATGGTGTGCAACTTTGTCAATTAATTACAATAAACAAGTAAATATTAAATAAAAAATTGCTCGAAAATTATATCCTTTACGATAAAATTGTCGTTTATAATCCGATTTTAATGATGATGAGTTTTGTTTGGTTTATTTACGTAATTTTATAATCCAATTTTTGTAATGTACTCTACGACTTACTTGCATTCGCCTAGCGACTGCGGCGACTCTTACGACCCAAGTAATAATCTCCGTGAACAGTCAGAATAGCGGCTAAGTGCGAGTCGGACTCGCACATTACGGGTTCCGTACCATTATCGATAAAAACGGCAAAAAAAGCCATGTCTGTTGTATGGGAGCCCCCCTTAAATTTATATTTTCTGCTGTTTTTTAGTATTTGTTTTTATAGCGGCAACAGAAATACATCATCTGTGAAAATTGCAACTCTATCTATCACGGTTCATGAGATACAGCCTGGTGACAGACGGACAGACGGACGGACAGACGGACAGCGAAGTCTTAGTAATAGGGTCCCGTTTTACACTTTCGGTACGGAACCTGAAAAATGAGCGGCTAAAAAAATCTATTTTGTATCACGCTCGACATTCTTCAGAGCCGTGTATCTCATTGTCCCAGAACGCGCCCTCAAGGGATCTTAATAGCCGCTATTTGACGCGCGACGTTGACAAATACTCTACTGCGTCTCGCAACCGTTGCTAACTGTTCGCGGCCGCTGAGATATCAGTTAATAGACAAACATTTCGTATAATAAGAGGTGGTCCACAGTTATAGTACGTATAGTATATAGTCAATGATTAAACGAACTTACCTGTACGTGAAGTTCGATCATAATTATACGAGGGCTATTTCCGAAGAGATTAGCATAGTATAGTGTACGGTCATATAAATGTAGATACTGTAGATATAGTTTAAGGCCTAAAGGTTATTATTGTCATCCACTGGTTAGTCAGATTTTTTATAAACTTACATATTTTACAAAATAATTCGTAATAACATAACGCGTTCATTTCCCTGAAAATACACTGCCTGAGTGTAGTACTTCTTATGGGAATTTCAAGTAACTAACCCATTAATACTTTGTCAGACCCGGGGATCGAACCCAGGACCTGCTGCTCAGCAATCACTCTTACGACCACTAGAAACATGAGGCAGATCTATTCAGAGAATAATTTAAGGTAAACGAAAACATGCATTCAATATTTTCCATTTCGTGCCTTTACACAAAAATTAGTAGATAGACAGAATAAGGTCAACCACTTGAAAATTAAAGTCCAAGATAAGCTTTCTAGAAATATGCACAGTGATTTACAAGCCAAACTCAGAACCACTTCTGTCGTTTACTAAAAAATCTGTCTAATAAATAAATAATGTTTTTCAAAAGGATTTCACCTCTGGATCCATTACTATTTCTCTCGCCTGCCTGCAAAAAAACTGGAATCAAGATGTAGGGAGAGGAGCTCGTTATTTACAAGGATCAAATGTCTCATAGTAGGTACGAACCGCGAAGGCTGTTGAAATAATTTCAAGCCGTGCCACCCACACTGAAGCCTATAACATAAAATGTTATTTACGATTCTTGTATCCTTATAACACAATATCGTATTATTTCGGTTATAACTGGGCGTTTACTGTGGCCTTAGTATCGATTGATTTTTAATGCGTAAATACTTACTGCTAAAGGTTCTATTGTTGTATACTATGTTTTGCAATCATCAGTCCGATTCTAGTGATTTTTTTTAGGTTTCACGTAAACAGAAGTCCGATTCTATTGAAATTTTTAACGTCAACAGAATTATCGCAATTAATACCACCATACTTTATAACCATAGCAAATATCAGTAAGAGGAAGTTTCATAAGACAGCCTTCAGAACCTGTGTGTCACAAGCCTGTATCTAATAGGTTCGTTTATAAAAATTTTGATGTTGTGCTGTATATGTAAGAAAAAGTAGCATGTACGTGGGCGACATATTCGTTTGTACGAACAAGCCCTTTTTTTTAAGGAATAAAAAAAATATATTTAAAAACTTCTTAATTTCCTCTAAAATGTTTACGAATTATTTTCAGTTACATAAGTCAAAGTCCTCCAAGAAATGTTCATAAATCCTCACAAAAATATATAATTACTAGCTGACCCCAAACGTTGTTCTGCCATATGAAATGTCAAAGTGACGCGACGCTTCACGTCAATGAACGACGGTTAAAAATAAAAATACTAAAATAGTGTTTAGAAACATTTTCCAGTGGACCAAATTGTGAATCTAAACCATCCTCGAGTCCCCTTTAACACACACAAAAAATTTCATCAACATCTATCCAGCCGTTTAGGAGTTCACTGTCATACACACGTAGTACACAAGAAATATATATCTTATGATTACTTATATCAATCATCATTCATAATTATGATTAAAACAAAAAACAACCTTTATTTTTTCACATCGAATGCACGCCCACAGCTTAACTTCGTTTTATTTATCTCATCAGAAAGAAAATCCGTTGAGAGTAGTACGCTATTTACTATCATAAACAGAAACAAGTAATCCTTCGTTTAAAGTAGCTCTGAGTAAACAGTCTGTTTGCGAAGTCAGAAAATACAAACGTTCTTGAAACATACTTGTACCACTGCGAGCGAGACATCAAGTTCTGCACGTGCGATAATCTGTGGAAATTTTACAATTTATACTTTATAAACAAACCTGCATTCAAAATTCAAATGTGACATTTTCTGGAAGAATAAAGTATTCAAATTACTACTTTATTTAATTAGACACAGTAAAGGAACCAATGATCGCAGTTAAATTATTAATTTAAAATTGGTAATTAATTACTAATAACAGTAATTAATTAATAATTTTTAAATTAAATTAGGGCGCAGGATCGGGATGAGTGGCGACGATTAAAGGAGGTATGTCCAGCAGTGGACCCAAAAATGATGGATGGATATTATTCACTAATATCATAGTTATCAGCATTCAGAACCAAGAATCAAAATTGACCATTTAATTGAGTGGTTTAAGTCTGCTAGAGAATTTCTGTTTGCAATCTATATATATAAAAGGAGAAGCTGACTGACTGACTGACTGACTGACTGACTGACTGACTGACTGACAATTCAACGCAGGGCCTAAACTATAAGGGTTAGAAACTTGAAACTTTGCACAGGGGTTCCTTTTATAACGTAGGGGAGCACTAACAAAGGATTTTTGAAAATTCATCCCCTAAAGGGGTAAAACGGGGGTGCAAAGTTAGTATGAAACTTTACCGTTTTTGAAGTCAAGTGAGCAACCCGAACGCGAGCAGACGTCGTTAACGGGTCTAATTCTACGCGAGCGAAGCTGCGGGCGTCCACTAGTTTGTTATATAGCTTATCCTATCACAGTGTGACAGATGTGTGGAAAAAACTGAAGCTTGAACACTCGCTAAAGGACCCCGCATTTTTCCGGTCAAGCCCGCACAGAAGCAAATTAACACAAGTTAAACACTAACAAGAAATCTTTAATTATAGCCCTCTATTTGTGTCGGAGAAAACGACTCAGAAGTTTCTGCCTATTTCATAGTTGCATAAAGCCGGGGCTACATTAAATGTTGCCTAATAGTTGCTTCATGCATCAAAGGACGAATCATCGTGATATCAGTGGCTATTCTTCTGCGATGTTTTATCGCGACTAGCCGTCTCGAATATTCGCACGATAATGTGGCCCCAGCATAAGTTAAACGCTATGACGTTGGCCAGCTCAGTCGAACTCGCCTCTCACTCGAGCGGTCGGGAATCTAATACAAATGGCACGCACCAATTAGTTATGTGCAATTTAAGAAATTAAATGTCACCTGCTGTAACGGTGTACAAAACATCACGATGTTTCCTAGAAACCTGCATTCCTGAGAGTTATTTTCTATAATGTTCTTTGAGGCATGTGATGGCAGCCAATCTGCACTTGGTCAGCTTGGAGGACTAAGGCCCAACAGTGGGACGTTGAATGGGGTGTTTGTGGTGATGGTGGTGGTAGTGAAACGCTCAAATCTTTAATGGGTAGTATGTTATGGTATGTATGTGTGCACGTGAAAAGTTATGGCACTTGACCCAACATTGGTCTCTTCCAAATTACGCCACTGTGTCGTCTAACGCTGTTCTCATTCAGTTGCTATCCGTGACTTTTGCAGATCGTCGCGCCATCTTACAGATTATCCTGATAATTATAAGAACCAATTAAATTTTGTAAAAAATAACATAGCTGAAAGTCTATGCTGTGATTATTATACGATGTATTTTTATCTACATAATACATTTTGTAGCAGCCATTTAAAAAAAAATGCTTAATTTATATTTTTTGAAACAAAATAATATATTATACCATAATATTATTTAAATATTTAATATGTATATGCACTGCTTTAACTGTGCTTAAATTTTCCATACGGCGTTAATTTAACAGTCGTTCGTTCCACTGAAATGTGTAAAATTTTTGATTTAATATCGTTTCAGTGTAAACTTTTTATATAACATTTTTTAATGTAAAACTGAAGTTATTGATCAGCGGGGCATGTCGGAACGTAAACACGGGTTCTTCATTTGCATAACTCATTAGGGCTGCCAATGTTTGTGTTGTTTATTTTATTTTACCTTTTGTATTCTTTTAATGCATAATTAATTTTCGTTACGTGTTAGGGCACGCTTGAAAATATATTGTGCTTTTGTGTTGAGATGAAGCCGTTTAGTAGAGACTCAAATGTTAATGATAGGTAACCATTCTGTTTGATGTGGTAAAAGTGAATAAGTTATCTGCAATGAATATTTACACGAGTTTTTAGGGCGTGTTGTAACAACGTTAATAGCAGATTGATTCTGAAAAATTTATAATACTTACTCGCAATAAGGTTTTGTTAGTTTTGAAAAAGTTGGTAGGCAGAATAATTGATGGATTACATTGACAGGATAATAAGCAGATTTCTAATCTCACTGTTGTAGTTTACAAATAGTTTGTTTAATATATCGCTGCGACCCATAGACGTCCCACTGCCCACTGCTGGGCACGGGTCTCCCCCACAGACGCTGCTGCGGGAGGTCTAGAGCATACTCCACCACGCTGCTCCAATG
>DWTT01000605.1:0-14669 GCA_018250895.1 Carterocephalus mandan
TACATTTCTATCTTATAGTAAACCTACTATAATTAAGTACAGTATATATATATATAGTATATATAGCTATATGTAGGTATGATATTATGTTAATTTGATGGATTGACATTCTTTAATACCTATGTGGAGTACTGGAATGGAGTTTCTTGGAAGAGGGATAGGATCATGATTTTTGCGCCGTGAGATACATGGAGCCGCGATCAAATACCCCAAATACTTGTTACAAAAATACAATAAAACTTTAAAAATGGGCGTGACACCCCCTACACTAGTATTTTAATTACATCCTTATTACTTCGCTGTCTCCGGTAACTCTGATTGATATATCCATTAAGCTTCAAGTAGTGATATAGATAATATTCACAAAGATAGTGGCTTTAAAATAAATCAAATAAAATAATCACATTTATCTTGTCTAGCTTTGATATAATAATGATCAAATTCAGAAGATAAAGTATTTTTTAATTACCTATATAAGCATTGCGGTATTAGATGATAAAGTGTTGTTAAAAATTTTCGTCTTGTGATTGCGTGCGACATTGGTTGATGAACGCTAGCGTTAGTCGTATGTGTGTATGTTTTTAATTACTTTAAATATAAATTTGTGAAATCCAAATAAAATGTCGGAAAAAGTTCATATTTGGCAACGTCTGGATATGCTGAAAGAGAAGGCGGCTGAAAGGTACAATATTGGAAAAGAAGAATGCCATATTGGACATCTCTTGCTTGAAGGCCTGCTGATAAATCCAGATGGCATTAGTCAGGTAAGCACAATGTTGTAGAATTAAAGAAGTTATGGTAGACAGTACCTACCTACAAACTACAAATTAACAATCAAAGAAAATCATTATATAGGTATTCAATATTAGTTTATTATCCTTTCATTACTTATATAAATAATATTATATAAATGTCCATTCTAATAATAATTTTCTATTAAAATCGGTTCGGTACTTTCTGATTCCATCTAGGTATAGCACATAGGGACAGACAGACAGTAAATTAGAAATAGTAATTTCTGAATCTGTAGGTATCGACACAGAATACTTAATAGTACAAGTATCGATTACTTAATATCTCCCATACTCTTTTTCACGATTTATTCAATGTAGGTACAGACGTGGAATCGTTAGTTTTATTATATATATATAGATAAGTTTGTGCCTTATAAATTAGACATATCAAGGTGCAAATACTTATAGCAACTCAGAAATGTCCAACCACAGGGGCTAGGTGCACTTGAAGTAGAAGACCCAATCGATTACCGTGCCCTCAAAGCATGGTCTTTAAATTTTACCGAGTGCGATGAAGAAATGACGGCGATCACAGATTGATATGATCGTTTCGTCAGTTTAGATCTAAGGTTTTAACATATACATAACTCAACTTCCCATTCGTGTTTATCACTAAGCTCAAAGCTCTGCCTTTATATGTATTTGTAAACAAACTTTATTTTCACAGATCAATGCAGCTAACGATGGGATGGAGACCAATAAATCAGTGGCGACAAGATCGAAACGCCTGGCAAGCGCATTACAGCACTTCGGTTTGAAAGTAGGGGATGGCGTCGTCATTATGGGATACAACGACCTCAACCTGGTCATACCATTCTACGCCTGCAACTACAACGGATATCCTCTTTGCGCAATTGATCCAAATCTTGACCCCAGTAAGTGTCATAACTATCAACATCAATAATATCAGTCAATATTTTCATATAGATCACATGTAGAAAAAGCAGTTATCGAATTTTAACATTTCATAAATAATATAAAAATTATAACTAAGTAATATAATATACATACAGATATCACAAGAAACGAGAACACTAATTTCTAAATTACGACCTAAAACATATGTATCCTTTTTTAATCGTGTACCTACTTATATAAATTAATAATGTTCCATGATACACGTATAATGTAGATAGATAATAGTACCTAGATATCTAATACAACATCTTCAAAATGTAATTATGATTTTACAGTTCGTATCAGGGGCTTCGTCAAATTTCCTTAACCAAAACCAGTGAATTCATAGTTGAAATCACCGGCTGACTCACGTGTGATTTCACTAGTTTCGATCGATTACGATGACCATCTTCAGGAGTGAACGCGCTCGCAGTGGGCATGGCGAGTCATTCAGTAATAAAAAAAACAGTGTAGTGAACATCGCAATACGAAACTAGTAAAACCACTACAGCGAAATCAAAATATGACCCTATAAATTCTTTCGTACCCTTCGATATCTAATAAACCGTAGTAATATTTTCCGCGAACATAGGTATGTAATTATTGAAACCGTTATTTCTCGCAACATTAAAGTAGTAAAAAAATATACCTAACGTGTTGTAGTGTACTTTCTTCTAAATTATACCTATCGTCGTCCGATCTAAGTAATCGGTCAACAAGGTATTGTGCGCTTAAATATAGACGATTTCAAAGTCATTATGGGGCTATAGCGAGTTTCAGTTGTACTTTTGTACGAACGTTACGAAGGGATACTCTTTGTGCGCCATTGACTCCAGCTCGGAGCCCGGTTAAACCTTTTAAAACCGTTAGCGGCGAAACGAAAGTCATTTGTGAAACTTTTAAGTGTTTGAAATTTTAAAGATTTTTTTTTGTACCATTTCTATGTTGAATTACTTTTTCACTTTAATAGATAACGTCTAAAAATAAATATAAATTATTGAAGAACAATATTGTCTTCGGTATACCGTATAAGGTAGGAAAATATGTACCAGAAAGGAGTAAAAAAAACATCACAAAAAAAGAACTAAAAAAAATTTATTTTTAACAGTTATCCGGACCGTCACTAAAATATTATTTGCAACGCTTGATGATTGAACCCAGTAGATATTGCTGGCTGGCTTATTTTCAGTCCAGGAGTTCAACTAACACCATAGAGTAACTTATTTAAAGGACTACCACTTACTACAGATTCAATGTTTGAAACACACTCAAAAGAATCACAAGTATTCAAACTTTAGCAATACGTGATGTTTTGATAGAAGAAAGTAAATATTGAATTATTATTAAATAATTTAATCAAACTTAATCCGAGTAACTTACTCGTATCTTATACCTACCTACTTCATTCTATAGGAAGCGATACCTAAAAACTTTGTTATTATTTTTCCGAATCCCTATTGGCATATAAAGTAGCGATTTATTTATTTTAGTTAGTTTATCAACGTTGATTAAAAATAGCGAAAGCGAAACATATTGTATTATGTCTTATAATTTATAGAATATAGTTTTGATAAAGACAAAATTAGCCACTGAATTAACATGTAGATCGAAAATAGTGATCGCAAATGTTTTATCTGTTTTTTATTTAATAAGCTTTTTGGAATAATTATTATTCTATGACAATTACAACAATGTCCATCGTTGTTTACAGGGGAACTCATTTCTGTGTTTGAATGTATTCGTCCCAAAATGGTCTTCTGTCCTAAAGAAAAAGCTGGAATAGTCAATGATGTCTATAAAAAGGCCAAACTTCCAGGGCATATTGTTTATATTGATGAAACAGAAAATGGCTTGGAAAATTTTATTAAAACTCACAGCGGGACAGCGATCAATTTCAGGTAATTAAGCTATTTGTTTCAGTATACAGTACAAGAGCCGCGTGAAGTTTCATGAATTTATAGACTAGTGTTGAACCATATAATTAATCATAAATTACATATTATACATACATAACATACCTACATGGGGTATTTCCGAATACCTCCAGATGTCAGCACTCCAAAAAAATTTTTGGACGACACCGTTTGGACCACCCAGTATAATTATTTAGGTAGATTAACGCTGTTTGTCATTTTAAATTTGTTTTTAAACAAAATGTTATTGTAACTGGCCACAAAGAAAACATAATTTAATTTATTTTTAAATTACATAAAATATACTTACCTTTCAACAAATGCTAAAAAATATTCTTTGGTGGTGATGATTTGTAGGTTGCATTATAATAAATATACTCGTAGGTATTAATAATAAGGTCAACTCCATAATGGTAATAAATATAATATGGTATTTATCTGTTGTATAACAACAATACTTGATTTTTAGGCCCGCAGAATTCGATCACTCCAAAACACCTGCTTGGTACATGTTAACGAGTGGAACAACAGGCAAACCAAAAGTAGCCATAGTACCATTCAACGTCCTATTAAATACCGTGGGTTGCTGGTGGTAAGTTTGAATTAAGTAATTTTAAAATCTGCAGATTTTACACGGATTTTGTTGGGGTTTTAATTGACTTATACCCTGAACGAGAAATTCATTTATAGTCTGTCATAGATGTGCAAGTCATTTCGACGAGGTTGCTAGCCTTGATGACTAACCTCTTATAGGCTATTCAAAATATTTTGGTACCATATAGAGTTCGCCCCTATATGGAACCAAAAGATTCTAAATATGCTCTACCACCTCTAGGTACATTATAGTAGGTACTAATGGGAATAGAATAAGAAATTTAAAACTGATTATTTTTAGGGAAAATTTCACCGCTAATTTCAAGATTACCATGGCGATGGCTACAATCCAATGGATTTCTTCTTTACTATTCTTCGTTTCCGGCCCCTTGCGAGACTACACGAGAGTTCAATCTTCTGCCCTTCTTACTCCGCACCTTCTTATTCATTTAATCAATAAATATAAGGTAATAGGACATTAACTTACTTACATGATAAATTCTAAATGAAGTTTTTTTATCATTGCTGTCCAGGAAATAATATTTCCGATATATTACAGCCAAACGTCACCGCATGGACGCCACATTTGCTAAATCAATTTCTTCAAGCCTCAGAAAATGTGTGTGACTTATCGTCGTTCAAATACATTGCTATCGGCGGCAGTGCCATCGAAAAACCATTACTGGACAGATTACGAGTGAGTACAAGCTTTTAACATTATAGCAAAGTTTTGTGAAAGGGCCTAAAAGCATAGCTACGAGCTATTTTTATTTTCGAATTGAAGTTTATTCATGTTCCGTTATACCTGTTTCTATTTTACAGCGAAGATCCGGCGCGTATCTTTACTTAGTTTACGGGATGACAGAATTGCTTTCGCCGGTGTTCGACTTCATAGATGAGACACCGTTCGGTTCCACAGGGTTACCGATGAAGAAGTTTGATTATAGGGTTAGTCTACAGCATACCTAATATTTAAAACATTTCGCATTGAAAAAGCTTGTCCAATTCAGAAACTTAGATTCAATAATAATTTTGCTTAACATTAAATATTTAAATTAGGTAAATTATCAGGTACTACTGCCTTGACATTACTTTAATTTTATATATACATACCTGTTGTTGTTGCTACCCATAGACGTCGCACTGGGTTCGGGTCTTCTATCTTAAATCTGCGGGACTTCTAGAGCATACTCCACCACGCTGCTCCAATGCGGATTTGTGGAGAGGTTAGTGGCGAACCCAGTTTCGAATGTTCTCAAACCACCCCAAGGTCTTCGACAAGGATTAACGATTGTTTTCCACATTGAAAACAACCGGGACCGACGGCTTAATGTGCCCTCCGAAGCACGGTAGCGCTCATGAAATTTTACCACTATCTATCGGTCACCCGTTCACAAACCGACCGCCCCCATCGTTGCTTAACTCTATCGATCACATTGAATCGACGCGAGCCATTGGGCTATGGACGCTATATACCTAATGAAATGTTAGTTTTTTCCATCTGTCATCAAAGTTAGTTGAGTTTTTGGTCTTTCTTCCATGCTGACCAGCAACGCCAGGTAACAGTAGGTACGGTAGCCTTTATGATAAATAATAATAATATCTGTAAGAGGCATAAGAAATCGCAGCATGAGTTAAAGCTATCTATGATACCTACATACACTGTCCTTCTTTGATCTCAGAAAACGATGTATATGTTACTGTAAAAGCTCGAACTACGGTTCCCTTCAGTTTTACCCTTAAATCCTAAGATTTAAGGGTAAAACCTAAGATAGGCGTAGCAGCCGTGGGCAACAATTCATAAATAAATAATGCAAATACCGTATAATTCATTGTGCAAACAAACCACAAGCAGAGTTGAACTCTGCCTCAAACCTCCACTAGAACATTCCTCAAACCTTTTTTTTAAATTACAGATTGTAGACGACGAAGGAAATATTTTAGATAAGCCTTTTGAATCGGGTGAGCTCTGGATAAGAGGCGATGCCTTTTTTAAGGTAATTTGTGATGAGGGTCTGTAAAACCCCTAATCCGTATAAATAAGTATTTTTAATCATCTGTTTCTTTTCCACGGTACTGACGAACTGACGAATATGAGCGTTAAAAGTCTTTCATTAATTATACACAGCAGGTAGTTAATAAGTAGTGAACATTCAACACCTATGTGTATTTTTTTGTAAGTTACTCGTAAGTGATACAATGAGGCGTATGCTCCAATAAGGCCAAAAATCCAAATTAAATAGACTGACTTATATATTTCAAGTATTCATTAATATGCATAAACAAGGCCGTTGATTTTCCCACCATCCCCGTGGTACCTATTCGTAGTTCATTCTTAGAGGAGTTCGTTTCGTAAGTACAAAATTGTACAATTGTTCAAAATTGTACAAAAAGTATTAAATATTATCTTTGATAACAATTTGGTACACCCGAAACGTTGTTCATCATAATCTATAATCTAAATTGCATTACGTAGACCTAGTCTTATACTACATAATAATATATGGTAAACAAATTATATTTATTTCATTTTGCATATTTCTTGTGAAATAAAGTAGGTACCACACCACCAAAACCCTGTCAATTTCCCACTATTGGATACGTGTCTCCTCTCGGCAGGGGTCTTAGTTCACCGTGCTGGCCAAGTGTAGATTGGCAGACTTCACATGTCTTTGCAATCATTATGGAAAACTATCAGGCATGCAGGATTTTTCCTTAACCGTTAGTAGGTGACATTTAATCTCCAGTGAGAGGCGATTGCGATAGCCACCCGTCACCGCTGTTAACAAATTAAGTAACTGAACGATTATTCAAAGCATTAATTAATAACGATAATTGTATTAAAGCGTAATATACACTTTCAGGGATATTTAAATAACCCCGAAGAGACACAATTAATCCTGACGGACGACGGATGGGTGAAAACGGGCGACGTTTTCTATAAGGACGAGAAGGAATTCTACTACTTCGTCGAAAGAAAGAGATTGCTTATTAAATACACGGGCTTATGGGTATTATTCAGTATTTATTAACTTAATATGCATTAATTTAGATTCTATACTACCTTAATTTTAAGTTCAAACGTTTCGGACCATATGCATTAAAAACTACAATAGGTAAATTGTTTATCATACTTTGTAGGTCAAACCGTTTAGGAAAAAAGCTGCAAACCTACTTTTCACGAGATTTAAGTTAAAAAGAAACATAAACATACTCACGTAGCTTATAGCAGTAAGTTTCTGTTAATTTCAGCCGTCTCCCAATGCGACAAAATTATATAGAGAAAATACTACGGCAAAATACTAATATATTACTATTATTATTACTTTTACATATTTTTACTCCGGTTTTAATTTTTTATTTATCTTTATGAACTGATAATAACTAGCCGTGTTTCGACCAACCAAAAATGCCCCGTGAACCAAAATCTAAGTTTATGGATGATTTTTTTTCCGAAATTTCTATATTTTTTCACCTCTTCAGCACAAGAGGGGTGCTTTTGGACCGTAAAAAGTCGCAGCAAAATCATATTTGCTATGAGAAGTTTGGTATCATGTAGCGCAATTGATCTCCAGGTTTCGCCTTTGCAATTAGAAGAAGTTATAAAGCGTCATCCCGGGGTAGCGGACGCCTGCGTCGTGGGGATCCCAGACCCCAATGTGATGGAGATGCCTGTTGCAGCCATAGTGAAGAAGAATGGTTATAATATCCAGCCATCAGAGATATTCGACCTTATCAATGGTATGCCGTCATATTTTTACACTCACCTATGCTTACTCATGACTATTGAAAATGAAAACTCCTTTTATATTGACAAGGCAATTAATAAACAATATTCTGACTCAAGCCTGGACGTCCCACTGCTGGGCATGGGTGGCGGCCCACAACCACACCTGCGGGAGATTCAGAACATAGGTACTCTACCACGCTGCTCCAGTGCGGATCGGTGGAGGGGTTAGTGGCCAACCCAGTCAGATTCTCAAGCCACCGAAGGTGTTCGACATGGCTTAGCGATTGTTTTTATAATTGAAAACACAGGGACTGACAGAAAAAAATAGAGGGAAGTGTAATTTACACCTATAATTACTGTAAATATTGATTATCTTTAAAAAGTAAGTCAAGAAAATTAATGTTTTAGAAAACTTGCTATCGAACTTTGAAATTGACTTTTTATTGTTCATTTTCCTAATTCTGGATCATCTAAATTCATTCGATTTTTTTGTCTGAAATCTGGTATTACGTATTCCATTAATTTATGTAAGAAACGTTTGTTGAAAATTTGAAACGAATCGGTCGCGATTTAACAAAAAATCCAAACAAATATTAACAAAAAATCCAAACAAACATTAATACCGTATCCTTAAGGAACCTATCTTAACCTAACCTAATCCGGAGTATAAGCACAGAATACATAATATGGTATAAGTACCTCCAAATACATCCACGGGTTTTTACATGACGCGTTTAGTTTTTACGTGTAAGTGAATATTTGTGGAATATTTTGTCAAAAACAAACAAACAATGTAGGTTATGTTGCGTAATTGAAACAGTCAATCTTCTGATAAACATTGTTTAAATTATAATAGAGAATCGGATTGACAGAATGGAAATTGGCATATTAACGGCTATTTAAACTATAATTAATTACGCTAGATACTGATTTACTTTTCATATGAAATTATTTTATCTGTAAAATTATGCTGCTACTCGTATTTGTCCGCCGCAATAAATCAATATCTACATGGTTATTATAATGTCTTAGATGATACTTAATTGAATCCGGATACTTAACTCGAGAGATAATAAGTTCCGAGTTATTATTTAAAAGTAGGGTACATAATTCAAAATTCAAACTAAATTATGAATTTCAGATGCCGTTCCGCAGATAAGACGATTGCACGGAGGATACTTCTACTTAGACTCGCTCCCAATGACTCCTTCAGGGAAAGTACATCGAGCAAAGCTGCGGGATATTGCAATGGGAACGCCATGTATTACTCCACAATGAACACTACGTATCCAGCGTTTTTATTAATCAATTTTATATAATACTCAAATCAAGTACTTATGTCATTCTCATAATGTATATATAGTTAGATATGTAATTCATAAGGATTTTATTCGGGCCCAATGTCTATTCAATCGAGCGTTCGACGGCATTACGAAGCATTGCGAGACTAAATTGCGGTAGGTTATATTGGGACCACTTCTGATTGATTATAATGATTGCCAGATTACATAAATGTTGTTTTGATTGACACGTACAAGTGCGACCTTGCACTTATATTAATTTTACACATAAAATTATCTTAGTAGCTTTTTTTCTTCCGTGATCGAAGTAGTAGATACTCGTACGTGGCGCGAAGCAGCGCCTAATATTCAAGAAGCAGCTATGATAAAAAATATTTTAACATTTTAGGAGCATCAAACCTATTTTTTCATCCACTGTACTTTGTACCTACTTAGATCGTTTTATTGCCGCCTTTGAAAAAGATAATATTACTATCTGTATTTAATGTACCTAATCTATTATTTGACTCGTAACTTATCCATCAAGATCGGTGTTCACGATAAACAGTGATAGTTATTTAATTACAACAGCACCATTAAGGTGAAAGAGTGATTAGTTGATAAGATTATAATAGTGATTTTAACAGTTATATTTAAGTGACAAATAAATTTGCTTTCAATTGCTATTGATTTATTTAATACAATTTTGCCATATCATAGATGTAAGTGAACTATTAATACATATAGAAGACGCCCCGCTCGTGTGGAATTAGACATAACAATAGTTTCGTTTACATCTAGTTGTCATCCTCCACAAATACAATACCGATAGAATTCTGTCCTTTGAACCTGTCTGTCTGTTCTGTCCTTTTAATTCCTGGGGAAATCACCATAAAACGTAAATATTAACCTTCATATTTGCAACAATGTTCGAAAAAAGTTACGTACAAACATTCATACTGTATTCCAGGAGAACCTCTTCACTTTTCGGGATGTATAGTAGATAAACAAAATAGGTACGTCTCAGAAATGCAGTGCATATATGTACCGAGTTTCATTAAAATCGGTTCAGTAGTTTTTTCCATCGTCCACATAGGCAGACAATAAGTCCAAAAAAAATATTTTCTGTATCTGTATCGATTATTTATCATCCCCTAATCGTTAGTAGTTAGTTAGTAGAGTCGCTACTCTACTATTCTCTATTTTTATATGAGTGTCGCTACACTCATATAAAAATAAATCAATATCTACATGGTTATATGAGTGTCGCTACACTCATATAAAAATACGTACACATATTCACATAAAACATTAATGCAACCATACTACACACATACATACATACATACGACATAAGAACATACTTATATTTTATATTACTTAAAAGTTTATTTTATAAATGATATTTTACATACACATACGAGTTCTCCTGCAATATCACCACAGTACCTACATAATGCAGAATAATTTTGGAAGAATACATTCCAAGAGATTGTATTCAGCAAAGACTAGCTGCTATTTATGCTTATTTTCCGTTAATGTGGAAAGTTTCTATGAGTTTTGTCGTATCATTACCATAAGGGAAATGCAAAGTTTCATGCCTCCTCTTGCGATTTATAATGGTCGTTATGCCTTATCTACTAATAAAAATGGATTTAGATCTGTCCCGTAAGTATTGGGTCAATGGAACATAGATGAGGAGATCATTATCTATCGAAAATACTAAACTTTAGTATCCTAGGCCTAGTAGTTTAAAAGATATTTTTATAACCATTATTTTAGAAAATCCTCTAATATCCATACAGAACATAAACTTTTAATAAAATTATTTTTATTTTTATTATATTTTTAACTATTTTTTTGTTTATGGGAGTTAAGAAAATGTGTATCTTCCAAATAATGCCAATGTCAGTTAAGAGAAAAACTGAATGTGTTAAAGATAAAGTTAAAAAAGAGTTAAACTTTTACCATCCATATTTTACGCTCCATAACCATCACAAACCATCACATCGCCTTTGTTCTAATATAATCTTTAAAATACTATTTATAAAGTAAGTATCCAAAAACACGTCCAAAAAAGTCAAAACAATTTGAGTCTAATTTTCATAAGGAAATTTTCATTCCATAAATTAAAAAAATATCAAAGAAGAAGTCATAAGATTAAAAAGCAACATAACTTCATTCAACATGGAATTTTTTATTATGTAATATACAATGGTAATAAGCCGGAATTCAGACGGATAAACTGTGGTCGTAAAAGAACCAAAGAACACGACTGGTATGCCCAATATGAGTTTTTATGACTTATTTATAACAAGCAAAGTAAGTATGGGCTATCATGCATTGTAAGAATATTTTATTTAATATTTTAACATAGTTCTTGCCTTACTCTACATTAAAAACATTTCATACCGTTGTTTTTTTACTATGTATAATTTTTAAGATAAGATAACGATCTTTAAATTGATTAATATTATTATGTTTATATATTTTCGATGGGAAATTATAGCTAAGCTACGTCACGTTATTAACGTCAAGCGCTGAGAGTAGATTTTCACTCTTTTCTGTACATGCATTTAGAAGAAATGGTTTGGCTTTTGGCGACTAAACAAATGATCGAATTAGTTTGTTATGTACTAACTTAATGGGATAATTCAAACCTTATAAAGTCTTTGGTAAATATTACATTAAAACACGTAGGTAGCAAGTAGATAGATTATTCTTGCCTTCATACGATGGTTGGGTTTCTCTAACTCTGCTCAAGCTTGGTTCTTCTCTTGCCTACGTCAGCAGGATGTCAGGGTGAATGTAAGCTGAATGGTATAATCTTTCTTCAGGCGTCCCTCAAGGGGAACTTACAATATACTGTCTCCGCTACTTTTGTTAATTTTCATAAACTCTGCCAACTCTCTGGACTACTGTTTTCATTTATATGTGGACTACCTACAAATTGATACACGAATACACGAGAGATTTGGCGTTCCGTCACAGCACTTACGAGTAAATGCCTTAACTGCCGTAGGAATATTCTCTTTTATCTCTGATGATCTAATCTTCCCAATAATTGAATATGGTGATGTATGTTACTTGGATTCTAATGAGGCTCAACTTGACAAGTTGGACGCTGGTCTTTATTAGACAATGCGGGCAATTGTTGATAAGCCGCCATCAACAATGTTGTCCGCTTTGTCTACAATCTTCGAAAGTACAATAATATTTCCGCTTATAATTCTAGACTCATGTGGCAATCAATCCACAAGAGACGGTAAGTTAAGGCCTTCTTTCTTCTCTAGACTACTAAAGATATTTTTCTTCAACTTTAAATTTCTGTCTTTTACCCATCATTTGCCTCTTTGCTATACTCAATCTCGCTCTCCTCTCTAAATAATGTTGTAATAATTCATATCATCTATCAATGCCACCCTCTATCAGTAATATTCCAATCGAGAGCAAATAAACTATACAATGAATAATATAGGATCGCATATTGGTGTCTCAAAAGGAATAGCAAAATTACTAGCAGCGTTTTAGTGACGGCTGTGTAACTCAGAATATATATTGCTGCATTATTTCCAAGAGGATAGGAACGATTCTTTAAATATTGATTATTAATTGCTATTTTCACAAATTAACTAGATTTATTATCATGTTGCTTGTAAATAGAGGCTCGCAAATAAATTCTGTCAGAGTGGTAATTTGGGATAGCGATCACTATTTATTTGAACGAGTATTCCCCACTAATTATATAGGTAGGTAACTCATCCCAACCCCCAACTCTTTCACTGTCCCACAGTTGGGAACGGCTCTTTATTCGGAATTTAATGCCATCTGCAAATTATCAGACATGCCTTTGAGAACACTATTGAGAATTTTGAGACATTCCTTTAGGTAAGTCATTAAAAACCTGATATGTAATATATTTTTAGTGTGTATTACCGCTTTAAAAGTGTAATTTGTCACTCACTGACGAAACGAATAATATTGTAGAGTAGATAATAAAAATATTATTATTATAATTTGAACTACTTCAGTGCTCATCTTTTAAAGGATAGCGAGAGTCCATTTCCAGACACAAACTGATAGAAGGCATTACTGCGGACTTTATGGTCCCGTGGTATTTTATGAAAGTAGAGCCTTTTTAGTGCGTCCATTAATTCGTACTTTTCCTTCTTATACTTAAGCCGAATCATAACAGAAGTTATGGCAGGCATAACAATCAAACCGATTGAAAAATATACAGTATCGGGTAGGTATCAATTATATAAATTGAGCTTGTGAAATGTTGTTTTGTGAAAGTTGCTTTGCTAGGCAAAGTCGAAATCAAAGTGAAATGATGAAAAACACTGTCATCGTAGATCTAATCTAGTTTTGTTATTCTATTCAAAAACCGAATCTGTGATACACAGATAACTAAACAGGTTGTAGAAAGTAATAACACACTAAACAAAATCAATATTGTCACACGTGTGTACTGGGTGAGAACAAATCCAGACCTTACACTTGAGTATATAAGGAATTTATATAAGTTCTATCTCGTTTTCTATTACCATCATGACCTGTTACACATATCCAATGTAATAGCTGTAGACAGTTACTTACCCAAAGTGACCGTAGCACCTAGCACCGTAACATGCGAACCTACGAGTAGCCTACTCGTAGCTTACTTGCGAACAATATACCAACTCATTATTATGTGTATGCGGCGATAATGAGTGTTCCTGATCGGCTTTTTGGTAAAACTATAGCTTGATTCCATTAGCCATTTCAAGCGAGTATTTACCCAATTACATCGAATCCTGGAAGTTGGCTCCAAAGGGGATAAAAGTTGTACGTGTAAACAAGTCGGCAAGCGATTTTAGTTTAAGACGACGCGACTTAAGTTTCAGTTTGAGCGT
Organism: Carterocephalus mandan; assembly: GCA_018250895.1. Classification (NCBI taxonomy): domain Eukaryota; kingdom Metazoa; phylum Arthropoda; class Insecta; order Lepidoptera; family Hesperiidae; genus Carterocephalus; species Carterocephalus mandan. The sequence goes on from DWTT01000605.1 coordinate 14,104, forward strand.
TGTGCGTTAGAATTGAAACTCTTAACTCATTTAAAATACGTTAAACTGGTTAATTAAGAAGAGCAGCCGGGTGTGAAATTGTGAATGTACGAGTATGTGAATACGCTCAGCGGTTACCGGCCGCCGGGCCGCCGATACCGTTTGTGCCGGATGCTTTAAAAATAAATAACGTTAATGGCCCACACTCCGGCAGGCTACGTTATTACATATAATTTCTATAACACATCTAAATTTATTCAAGTGTTACGTATTCTGGTACGTAGGTCGTAGGATTGCAGTGGCATTTATTACGCTAGACGTACGGTTATCCAGATGTATGTTCCATTCAACCAAGTGGGCAAAAGCTTCCCCAGAAAACTGACGGGTGTATTTAGAACTCACTATTCAATTTAAACTTTTTTGATGTGAAACATCTTTAGGCGGAGGGCAAACCAAATTTTTGGCGTGGCGAGCGAGGCGAGCGTGGCGAGCGTGGAGAATATGGAATATATTATATACTATACAGTTCCGACAAATTACGGTCGGAAATTATTTTATTAATAAAATATATTTTTTTTTTGTTTTTT
>DWTT01000606.1:0-14666 GCA_018250895.1 Carterocephalus mandan
TTAACGAGGCGTTAATGATAAGAAGGAACAGGTTTCTGACCCAGGGTCGCGCGTGCCTCGATGACTGACAAATGTAGGAGACAATCGCCAAATATGATCTAGGATAACAGATTTGACAAGTGAAACAAAGTTCATGATCATGAATTGGTCAATGTAATGAGTTATAGAGCTAACATTATGAAAATGCTGAAATAACTAGATTTAAATACTTTATTCATAATTATCAAGAAAAGTTTTATGTCGTTGAAGTAGGTAATATTTCTATAAGACTTAGTACCGTGTATAAGTAGTACCTACTTACCTACTTTTTAACCCAGTATTCACGCTGAAAATAATCTCATTTATCAGTGAAAACGTGTTAACATGTGTGCTGAATTGTGTGCTGTTAATGGTTCTAGATTTTATGGCTGCGCTAGTTGAAAGCCTTCGTTCGTATTACAACCGATCGTAATTGCTCTCTAGAACGAATCGTTTATCATATTAGAGCTTCGGAACCGCTTCCAGCTTGGATTTATCGCATTCTAATTTGAACCGTTTCTAACAAGTAGGTATTTTGAGGAAAACCACTTTAGATATTTTTACATCCGTATAACTTAAAAGGTTGGAATGGGACCATGTTTAACTTTTTTTTCTTATAAAATTGGATGTATATAGGTATAAATACAAAATAAATAAGTGTCAGCTGAAATCGTTATTTTTACATTATAAATTCTGCATTTACATAATTTTGCTTTATGGTTAAGTAGAAAATACAAAATATAGCCATTTTCTCTAATTGGAAGTAATTTATACGCGTATTCGTGTATTCATATTTCGTGTTAAAGTAATTAATTATAATTTGTGGCTCGATAATGCAGGTGCCGAGTGGACGCCGGGTGCCTCGGTGGTCGGACTTAATTACTAATAGCGGATGATTGTGTCGAACTATCTGGTTAGTTTAATGACGATTGTAGCACCATAAACATATTCCCCTTCTCCGCGGTCACAATAATATATAAAATTTACATAATACTCACTTGTTCCTAATAATGTGAACGTTTTAAACGTCGAGCGCACGGAAGACGAATGTTGAGAATTTCTTTTCATTAGGCCTACATTAAGTACATGAGTATACGTTCGTAGTTATTCGTGGAGGAAGGCGATGAAACCCAGGGCAGCGCACATAAATCAACGCGCTACGACTGTATTTCTTTCGTAATCAGCTCATATCGAGGCTCGCTGTTGTGCCCGCCTAATTATTGTCGACTTTTACGATCGTCCTAACGAGTTTTCACTTGGAGCCAATCACGATTTTACGTCGTTGTTGTTATGTTTTTAATTATTAATATTTTACAAAATGATCCTCGATATGTCCTCATGTGGTAATAAATCATATGGTTGTTGAAAGTATTTTAATATGTATTATATTTGTAAAACATTTTCTTTTTTCTTTACAACTAAAGCAATACAATTTAACTAGTCCGTACATCGTTTTACCTTTAATTTATTCACACAATTGGTTAAATTAAATAACTTGGATTTCAAATAGTTTTATTTGCATAATAGAAACTTTAAGCTGATAAAAACTCATCAGACGGTCCCCGCTTGGACGGTACACAATCTTATTTATGATCGTATCTCCCAAGAATGCTGGCTACTCCTGTTCCACGTCGGCGTCTATATGTTTTATGTGTAGGAATCTAAATTTCTTATCTCTGATATTAACATATTGATTATTCTTCCACTATTGATGTGCAACAGACAAGTCGATTCGAGGCCTATTCCTAATCAAGTATCATCATTTGGAGACAGGTTTATTAATAATGCTGAACAAGATTCTCCCCAATAAGGATTTATACCTGAGCCTGTAAATTCACACTAAGCTTAACTCATCATAATCCACCGAACAACTTCACATCTTCAATCGGATTGTAAGCACGTTGTTGCACAGATCGTGAAATGGCGCGTTTGATAACGTGATTTATTGATACTGAATTTAATAAATAAGATTTTAGGACATTGGCTTGGTGTACGTGTCGTAAAATGATTAAAGTAATAGCTATTCCACTACCTGGTAACAACACTAGCGGGGCGGCAACGCGAGCGCAAGTTACGTTACGTTTCTCACATCAACTTGATCAAGTTATCTCAGAATCTAAACACAGCATACGGTAGATGCGAGATGCGATACCGGCTTCCATCTCCTCAGATGTCGAGGTGTCTGGGTTTTAGGAGCGTAAGCAATTTGTCAAGTTAGATGTGCGTTTTGTTAACGGTACACCGTTCAGTGAAACGTGTAGCTTGATTGGGAGGCAGTGGTGTTTGAGTCACCGTTCTTTAAAATTACAATTAGGCCAATGTCGCTCTAAGCTCATTGTGCTGTAGTAATACTCTTTGGAATAATAAAGATACGAAAATGAGAGGTGATGTTCAAAACTTTACATTGTAATTTTCTACTGCCAACTTTTTTTTTTTAAATAATATAACACTAAAAATATACCTTTAGGAAAAATACTTATGAAATGAAAACAGGAATTTGCTACTGCGGGGCTAAAAACCGTGTAGCGCTGGTTTTCAGACAGCCCCTTTGCCCTGAGGTGGACACCTGGTACATGTCATTTCTTCCTAGTGGGGCATTTGTTAAAAACTACGATAATTAACAAAAGGGTTATGACATGACAGACACGCTTCTCGCTTATACGTATTCATTTCGCAGCCCCTAAATAGCTGTAAGCTTCGTTGATAGTGTTAATTATTTCATTTCACGATATAACAAGACTGACAATTATGACAGTTAACAATTGCAACTTTGCAGAGATCCGTATCAGGGTTCAAATGGTACGAGTAGGTAACCTTCAAACTACATAGTATAAAACTTAACTTATAAATGTATAACTTAATTTAAAATTACATAAAATCACGCCTTTATTTCCTCGAAGGGGTAGGCAGAGGTGCGTCACTTTTCACCAGTTATGTTTAGGTCCCACGTCATAGGTTAACCCTATTGTCATACTCGTATATGACGCGCACAAATCCAGACTCCGAGCTGCTACCGTGCATTTCAAGTTAGAAAAACTCAGTAGTTGTTGCCCGACTCGGGTATCGAAACCAGGACCTCTAGCTTAACTAGCTCTAGCTTGACTAGCTCTTCTAGTCGTGTTAATTTTCACTAGACCAACGAGGAAAAATATTAATTAATGAATTTAAAATTGAATGATTCGAACATAAAATAAATGTGTAGAACCTATTTATATGTATGTCAATGTCTACTTAAATTAAGATCCTCAAAATTACACTTAAATCATATTGGTGATTAAAATGGCATCTATTAAGCAGAGTATATTTTTAATACTGAAGGGTGAACCCTCGAGCATAAGTGGAACTCACACTTGACCGATTATTACAGTTTTTATTAAAAATTCCCAGACAAGAAGCCACGAGTGCTTTTTTTGTGGTAACTAGCAAATGCCTGGCATTTTATTTACACTTTTACTGCATTTATAAAAATAGTCAGGTGACAACTTGGTCGTCCACTGTTTGCCTCAGAATTTTTCGCACCAAGAAGTGTTTACTGAAGTTACTACTGTTTATTGTTACAATACAACTTAATATTTTTTTACGTACGATCATGTGTAAAAAACAGCAAACGATTGCGCATAATAGGTTTTTTTCGCCTATGACAAGGTAACATTCTGCCTTCCTTCTTTCTTTCTGATTAAACTGTATCAGATTGTTTACGTGTTTAGCCGGGCCGTGTGAGTTTTCCCACTACAACTAATGAGGCTGCCGCCAGAGCGAGCCATATGACGGCTGCAGAGGGGAACTTATGATTCGAGCTTGTCGTTATTGTTCGTTTTCACTCTAAAACATTTCGTCCATATTCGGAGATCAGTTTTAGCACTATGGCGCATTAACACTTTCGCGGATGGTAGAAATTTTAGATGATGATTTCTTTAGATGTTTTAACAATAAAAGTTCTATTGCGTCTGATTCATCGTCCACGAACGTGTTAATAATAAATTTGTATTGGTTCAATCAACATAAAGCGGTTATGTTTTCTTCTCAGCGTCATAATTCAAACGCCACAGAATTACTTTTTCAATTATTAACAGCTCCAACCGCTGCTTCAAGTATAATTTTTACTAAATGCATGCGAATCTTTACCTTACGAGACGAGGGTTTGACAATTTATGAAGCAATCAGCCGTTTCATTCCCGACTTTATTTGGATTATTATTTATTTTATTTGGAGGATGGTGTTGGAAATTGTTTGGCAGAGGTTACTTAATATTCATTGATCTCGTCTTACGATTTGTTTACGTCGGTGCGCGTAGGCGCCGAGGTAAGAAGTGCTCAAATTAAAAGGCACATCGGAGTCTGCTTCGGCCGCCGACCGGTTCCGAACTCCCCGGGGCTTCATGAGGTGTGAATATGGACCCCAGCACTTGTAGCGCATCACATCACATCAATCGTAATTGGCCATTTCGAAAAATATAATCGTTAATCTACGTCATATGTTTTGACAATTAAATATAGCAGTAGATAGAAGTTCATTAAACGTGTATAATTTAAAACATTTACAATGTATGGACTGCTTATTAATGAATTCTTATGACAATAATCCCGTTTCTTTACTTCTCATAGCCGCGGCAATTTTAAAATATTTGGGATTATGAATGTATTACATTCTACTTACTATGATTATGTTTTATATTTATTTCCGTATCATAATTCCCATGACTACGCGGTATAATTTAATTTGATACGTCTAATCTTATTCAGAAGAGGTATGCAGCTATATCACGTCAAACTTTGTCAAAGCTTTGGAAGATGGCGTGAAATTTATAATTTTATGAAGGTGGCTTGATCTACAAATGTTTCATCACCTAAAAAACGTAACTTGTGATTTTCTCATTACATATTAGGTTCGGCAGGACTATAAAGGTAATAGTAACAACATTTTAATATGAAAATTAGAAAATGTGATACCAAAATAATTTAATTGAAGGTAGACCTTTCTACGTATTACGTATGCTGACAGATTATTAAAAAAGCCTATCCGTCTAAAATAATCGGAATTAATTTAAATTATTCTGGACAAGTAAGTGCACAAAAGTATCGCTGGAAGGAGGCGAACTAATTAAAAGTTTGCTTCTGTACTAATAATTCGTTTGACTGTCAGAGTTTTGCGTCGTTAATTTTAATTAAAGAATCGCGTAGCGGAGTTTGTAATATTATTAAAGCATTGAGATTGGTGATCCGCTAAACTTCGACATTCTGTTGGCGGATGACCGTCCATTCGTTTTAATTAACCCTTCTGTGGGTCTCATCTGCCTCGCTATTAGAAAAGTTTAATTTTTTTACCAAGTGCGGGGGCACCGCGATAAATCAATTATGCCAGCGACTCCACCGCACGATCTCAACTTCCTTTCGTCAGGTTTTTAAAAATTACTTAATTTTCCCTAATACCATACATGTAGCATGATTTGTTGGAAAAATATATTTTCCAAACTTCCTCCGTAGACTCCGGTGTCGCTCACTCGATCATTCAACTATGGTCCCGGAGACCATAGTTTCGTCCAACATGGGCACATCTACCGGCTGTTTATGGCGCTGATCTCGAAGTTGTTGACGAATATGTATACCTGGGACATGTGGTCCAGTTGGGCAAGTCCAACTTTGAGAAAGAGAATTTGGCTCGCCTGGGCAGCGTTCGAGAAGATACGACACATCTTCACATCGATACTAACTCAGTGTCTGAAGACGAAGGTGTTCGAGCAGTGGGTGTGTGTTGTCAGTGATGACCGTTGGTCTTAGTAGCAAGCTCATAGTCGCTCAGCGCGCTATAAAGAGAGCTATGATCGGTATTTCTCTACGGGACTGGATTCGATGAAATCCGTTGACGAATGAAGGTTACCGACAAGGTTCAAATGAAACTGAAAAACTGAAGTGGCAATGGGCAGGCCACGACACTCGACGGACTGATAACCGTTGGGTAAGAAATCTTCTCGAATATAAACCGCTTCTCGGAAAACGAAGTATTGGCCGACCTCCAACGAGGTGGACTGACGACCAGAAGAAGGCAGCGGGAAGGATCGAGGAGGAGTGGCGTCGATTGAGGGAACCCTATGTCCAGCTGTGGACCCCAAAAGGCTGATGTAATTGGACTTTCGTGTACTTTTACTCGTTAAAGTTCAACTGGAAATGTTGCACGTAAGACGAAAATATATTTTTCATGTTTTACACCGTTTTAACAAGTGCCCAAAAGTGTTACGGATGGAGAGACCTGAGTTATGTGTATTTGTAGGTAAAACGTTACATTTCTCGGCCTGAACTCGAAACTGTATCCTGTAACTTCCTAATTCCACGCGTTCCTCCCCCTTGTCCACTTATTAATCCCGGCTTTGATTAAGACTCGCCGTGATGTATTTCTTGCGCGCGTACCTAATGGAAAGACATACGTCAACTGTCCACGTTATTGGCTAGAGGATTGGCTTAATGGTGCCGATGGCTGGCATGCAGTAAATTTTGTCATCCCTTTTTTCCTGAACATTGCCTTCGACATATTATACTTTCACTTCTTCGACATATATTCAAGCCCGTGGACGAACCGCTTGAAAAAACGACTTTTCTGGCCATGAAATGACCGGTCCGATAAGTTTTATTAGTCTAATCAAACGAAAGGCACAAAATCATCCGATCTTTTTATTATTGAATGGAATATTGTTTACTATATTTGGATAATCGACAGTCATTTGCATGCAAATATTATTATTGAATGCGAGTCCATAGCTTCTTAATACTCGCCTCTTGGGTCACAGTGTTCGGTATGTTATATAAACAGCACATTAAACGTATCCTATACGACACAACATTTTCAGTAGGTACACAATGTAAATTAGTGCATTTTTAAATCAATTACGCTCTAATACTTTATTAAATTTAATGAAAACATGTGTTATAAAATTTCAAGCAAAGTGAAAAAAGTGGTACACCAATCTCACGTGTTACAGAATATGGTAAATTGGTCCGAAATAAAAAAATATTAAATTGTGTGGTTTTATGAAACCACGGTAAAAGTGAAACGAAACGTATAGACATAGTCAGTGTCAGTCAGTCAGTCAGTGTCAGTCAGTGTCAGTCAGTCAGTCAGTGTCCAGGTATCAGTCAGTCAGTCTGTCAGTCAGTCAGTCAGTCAATCATTCATAACAAATGATCTAATACTACATTTTTAATGCTACATGCGTAACGCGACATGCGACAGACAAGCCAAAATTTTCAGAACGATGTAGTAAAAGTTTCACTTTAAAAAATATTTTTAAATTGTTGAGAAAAAATAGAAAATGTTAATTATAGTCTTCTAAGCTTATGGGATTATTGTGGTTTAAATAAAACTATAAGATAAATACCGCCTCGATGAATAATCGTCCGTCGTTTTGTTAACTAGTTAACGGTGCAGGAGAGTTCTTTTACTCAATACATCAATGAGACGTCACTTTTTGTAGCTCGCCTCGAGACGAGAGCAACGTTTGGCATGTTATAAACACGTGTCAAGAAAAAAGAAACTCAACGTGTGTCATAGTTCACTATTTTAACAGTAATTTATCATGTCGCTTGATCGTCGGTTAATTTTTTGTTGTCCAATTAATGCGCTAGCCGATGGGAATGTCGAACATCGTAACATTCTCAACATTAAACATCCTTTCACGAGTCTGACAAATAATTTAATCATACTTTAAGACGAGCAATTAGGTGCGTGTTGCTGACGAAAAATTAACATATTACGCATACAGTACGTTTGGTTTTATCTCACCAACTTTTTCTAGTTTTACATTTAAATATTTTAGTTAATAACTTTTTTTTTTGAGATTCATATAACTTTCAATGCAATAAGATGATAGATAAGATGAGAGAAAGAAAATGCAATACGACATGGGTTATCGATTATTATAAATGAGCATCCCTATCTACGAATTAGTACAAACGTTACAAATTGTTGTAATACATATTAATTTACTGTCGATTGATATTTTAATATGTATGCTTTTCGGATCTAATTCATTGTTGATTAGAATCTATTCACTTTAAAACTAACTTATACATTCTTATACAGGTTTTGATTTGATTAACTTCTGCGATATAGTCAATCGTTTCCATTTTATTACAATGTGATTGTTTTTTTATTATTATTTTAAATAAAATCTATTATCAAGGTTTGCGTGCTCTAGACTATTAAACATGTATCTGCTATCTCGTTGGCGTTGATTTGTATCTGATAGGAAATTAGTGTTGTTTTATGGCTTTGAATATCATAATAATGTCAAAGACCTCTCCGTAAACAGTTACGATCTCGATTATAGACTCAACTACTTTTGGACTATTTTAATAATCTGGATTATAAAATTTGCTGATAAATCCATAATAATTGAGTAACAATATAGTTGAATTGTTTTTAGATTAATTTTTTCACAACGATGACATAATAATAACTATGACCATGTTTATGTTTTAGTACCTATTTAGGCCGGCATAATATTATAATGTTAATTATTTTTGATAGAGTGCTAGCTTCTATTTCATTTTAGTGACATTTTGAAGTAAAAGGTACTTCAAGTCGTTAAAATACCTTGAACTTGAAACCATGCCGTTACTTAATTTTTAGGGATCCGTACCCAAAGGCTGCAAAACGAACCCTTTTAATCTGCCTCACGTCTGTCTGATAGTCATATATGGCTCTATCTCTTGAACGGAAATATCAACTTCAATAGGATGTTCTCAGAAATATTTAAACATTGACTGTTTGTGACGCATTTTGCCATAACTTTTTAGAAAAAATAATAAGTATTTTGGTGTAATATTTACAAAAGCTAAATAGTAGCTTTTGTTATTCGTCTTAAATTATGTATAATATGCATAAATAACAAAATAAATGTTTTATAATTTTTCATTTTATATCCGAGCAACATGTTGGCAGCATAGTGTTTAAAATCTACGATGCATAATCTATTAAATGGAATATATGTTTTTAATTGTATTTTGAGAAACCGCGCGTTAATTTCGCGTGGTAAGTTTATATACTTTCCATTATCTCGTAATTTATAGGTCCGATTTACATATTATACGAAACAAAGTTAAACTTCATAAAATTTTCATGGTGATTATGTAACTTTCATTCGTAAGGATTAATATGCCGTGCATAATAAAACCGGTAGTAAATCACTATTTGAATCTGCATAATTTTTCTTTTATGTAATACCTTATTGTGATTTATGTATATCAGTTAGGTATATGCTATCGCGGACTTTTATTTAGATTTAGTTAAGATCTATGTTTTGTAAAACATTGAAACAACCATATGACAAAGCAGTAAGATGGCTCATGCGGGATTTTATGGAGGCGGTGTAGAAAAGGTGTGGTATGTGTAAATATATGTACCTAAATAAGAATATACAAAGTTTTTTTCCCAAGATTAAAGTTTTTTTGCGCTTCGCTAATTTCTTAATCTCCTAAAACTTTACACACCTATAGTGGCTATTAAAATATTTATTGTTGCATCTTGTTGATATGCTATAAAAGCATAAACTGGACTTTTAGTTAAATGTTTAACATGGAATAGGTAGATGTATTGTGTTTTTGATAGGAAGCTTTTTAGCCAGTGCCATTTATTAAAAACTGTATTATTGTGATACCGTTAAAGTTTTTATGTACTCTATCTTATTTTTTAACAAAAACAGTTGTTGTATACGAGTATCAAGAAACGATGTTAAAGAATGGGTGTGTAATTATTATTTACAAGCCGCATTCACAATGTAACGTGTTTATACACGCTGTTACCTAACATATGTACCTATAAGAAATTAATCGCTATTCTAATACACATACATAGTGACTCGAGCCCAAGACGGTGTGAGAATGGCCGGTAGCCGCGCTCATTAAATCGAATGAATCGCCGAGGAACATAATGGCGGGCGGCCGCGAACATGGCAAATTATATGTCAGCGGATGTCATTGTGATAAATAATTTACCCGCCGTCCATCCTAGCGGCTCTAACGGCCTATTCATGCCGAACTAGCCGCCAAGTGGAACGGTTATGTCGAAAGTTTACAAAACCTCCAGCCGCCCTCCAGCTGTTACCCCGTCTGTATTTTTAGTGATATTGCTCGTCTTAGGATATCGACAAAGCGGAACACCGCTTAGCAATTTGCGACGTCTATACGTTATGTACCTGTGTTTCCATATTGCTACAACGATACAATCTTACCGATCGAAACATGGAACTAGATAACAGTTTTACGGAGAAGATCTTAAAGATTCACAAATCTATATATATAAAAGAAGAAGCTGACTGACTGACTGACTGACTGACTGACTGACATATCAACGCAGGGCCTAAACTATAAGGGCTAGAAACTTGAAATTTTGCACAGGGGTTCCTTTTAGGTATAACGTAGGGGAGCACTAAGAAAGGATTTTTGAAAATTCACCCCCTAAGGAGGTAAAACGGGGATGCAAAGTTAGTATGAAACTTTGCCGTTTTTGAAGTTAGTGAATCAAATTCCACGCGAGCGAAGCTGCGGGCGTCCACTAGTCTCAAATAAAGTAGACTTAAATGTGCTGCGGGTCGTATACTGTAATCGTAAATTTTTTTTCGTTTAATTTATTTTGTTTTACTTTTAGTTTAATACTTTAAAGAAAAAATGTGGAATGTTCGATGACTAGTCGACTCATTAAAACTAGGTGCCAAAAACGGGGACATTAATTTTGATATTGGAGATAAAGAATAATTTACAAAACCTGCTGGGCGGAAACCGCTTTATGGAGATTGGCTACGAGATTCGTGATGTGGTTGTGTTAAGACATGATGAATTATACACATCGATATCTACTTTAACTTAATCCAGTATACTAATTGTAAAATCCATATTCGTTGATAAATAAACAATTATGTCAAATTGAAATGGAGTTATTATACTATTCATGATATTTTATAGGATAAAATGTTTGATTAATTTTGTATTGAGGATTCTTAATCGCCTTTTATATGGAGGTTGGAAGTGATTTTATTTTAAAATGAATATCACAACAATCATCAACAATTAATTCAACGTTCAAATTCAATACTTTTGACTTTTAGAATATTAGTTTAAAATGTACTTGTGGAGTGGATTCTTGGTAGAAACATATTTTCAGTAACAATGAAATTTTTATTTAATTTAATTCAATAAAATCTTACCAAAATCGACTAAACTTAAGATTAAATATTCAAAATTTAAAGTTTATCTATAAGTAAAGTAAACAACTCAATTCAGAGATCTCAGCTGGAGTGGCAACGTTTTAGGGAAAACCCTATCTAAATGTGAACCTATACATTTGGATAAATTGATGTGATTGTGAAGAGTTATCCGTAAATATTTAGACGTAGGTAGGTAAAGAAGCCTGAACTCATTTCGTTGTAGGTACGTAATAAATCTCATCCGATTGATCCTTGTTACTTCTAGCGCCCATTCACTCGCCCCATGTGCCGAGCGAAAATATTTGTTGATAAATGGAAAGATAAACTGTATATTTTACGCCGGCGATGTTACAAATTGATATACTCTCGGTACAGCGTTGTATTTTATTGTTGATCGGAACTTTGTGTGCGTGCATTAAAACATCTATCTATACATGTTTATATAGATGCGGTATCACGGCGCGCACCGATCGTAAATGTCATCTGAAAATTTATATTCATTACGATTAGATAGTGGTCCACAATGGCCAGCCCATTGTTGACCACGTGTCCCTCCTGATCGATGTATGATATTGCGTTTTTATAGATGACATACCGTCCCTCCAATACCAACTACAGATTTATGACACTATGAATATATAGAAACAGTAGGATATGCGTTTCATATGGCTTCTACGTATTAACCTTTTACGACAACTTAATTTATATACCGCCCACGTTGAACTCCTTATACAAAGCGGTATAACATTACATGAGAGTGTTTAACAGTGTAGTAGCTATATGTTGCTGGTAGGGTTACTTTGTTGTTGAAAAAGAATGATCGAACAAGACTTTCACATGATCTCGTTCATCATTATGAAAATATTTATTCAAGATATTAACAATCATTGCACAAAAGTTCAAATGAACTCTACATGCTACAAGCTCATACTGAAACTTCAAAGTAAAATAAATATGTATCAGTATTTTTCTTCCCTAAATTGCTATAGGTAACAAGAGTGAAGTAAATGTATGTGGATGTAATTGTAATTTTAATAGAAAATGTTTGTAATTGTTTTCTTGTTTTAATATTCTTGCCGTAAAAATTAACAGAAATAATTGGTAATTTCAACGTTGAGTTCTAAGCAAATATTTTGGATTTATGTTCGCTTATTGTTTTAAAGTAATAGCTGGCAGGGGCATTAAATAAAATACTATTAGCGCTGAGAACCTCGACGCCCAAGAAACGAATACGCGCCCGCGTACGCGCAAATTGCGACTCCGCTCAATATCACCGATTTACGAGGATTCATTTCCAATTTTACGAGCTGCCTGACGTGCCCATTTATAAGAGAACTCTCATTCTTTGACGGCCTCTTCCCGCCGACGCATTTGATGGGGTGCTTACGGGGGGATCGGTGGACCATTCTAAATCGGCGAATTTCACTCTGACACTCCTATCCTTGTACTATAACATCGCTGCAACGACGTTCAGTAAATTTATAATGTACCGAACGAGTCTGGAAGTGGGATTGATTGAGGATTCTCCAATATACTCGTAACTCGTGCACCAATTATCAGCTTAAAATTATTCTTTCGCGCCGGTAAGTCTAATACGCGATGTGACTCAGGCTAACAAAAAGATTACAAATGAACATTTGTAATTCTTTTTGTTAGCCTGAATTCACGTTACCGCGTATTTGTTGCAGTGGTATTTAGTGCCTTATGTAAATGTGGAACCACACACTGCGGTTCGTGGTCGGCCGCACTTTGTCTAACATACGGTGCTTTCGTGGAAAACTAGCTGAAGTGCGGTACGCGATGAATAATCGCATACAAAACCGATGCACAATGGCCAATGCGAATATTTAAATGCCCTATTAAATCTTACGGCCTGCGTAGGATTCTGTGGGATTCAATTACGTTTTGTGCGCGATGAAAGGCACCGGAGTTGAACGTGTAAACTGAGCCGCGAGACGCGGGAACACATCCCAACACCTCGCTCTCAATGAGCCCTGTCTCAAAAGGTGAGAAATAAGAACGGTGTACAACGCGTATAGCACCGGGGGCAGATTGAATAAATGCTAAATTAAATAAGAGCAAATAAAACGGGCCATTAATAAGCGAAGGCGTCGCGGATAATTCGAGTAGTGTGACGTTCACAAAGCTGGGCCGGTCGCCGCTCGCTCGGTCGCTGGGTGAAATGCTTAAACACGGATTATTTGACTGAATTCCGTCTCGCCTCCGTTTTAGTATGTATGCTCTTTTCACGCAATTGCGTGCTGTGACTTTGCCTTTGAAATAAGTCCTTCCTTTGAAATCAATGCACGCGCAGACAGGCGGCCAGCTCATAGAATACATGAATTTCGCTGAAATTGTTAAAGGAATTTGTATAATATAAAACACAACCACAACACTAGTGTGTAATTTTAGCTATAGGGCGACGGTTGAAAATGTACCACACTGATCACTAGCAATGTTGCCAATATTATGGCAATATCAATTAGGTATGTTTTTTATAACCTCATATATAACCTCATGTTTATTTTATAAATAAATGTTTTTTTAAAATAAATAATCATCCTGTTAGCGCAAGAAATATTGGTTAATCCCAGTTAGTTTTTACAATGTGCATTTTCGTAACCGCTTCTAAAAAGTCAAAAATTAATTAAATGAAATTTTAAAACCAAGTTAAAATTGCATTTTGTTTAGATTTTTAGAACATTGTCATCGTTTATTCTAGCGGCCACATAAATAGAACTTTTTCTATTCAGAAACCAATTATCGTTTACATATCATAGATTGAAGAACCGACGACGCACCGCTCATTTGCTGGCCCGTTCCCGGGGTCAATATATTTACCGTAATACCACCGTAACAAGAACCTCTATCTGTCTATTATCTCCAAAAAGTTTGATCGGTCTTCCGCGCTCTATGGATCTATTTTTACTGGACGCGTTAGACAAGTGTATAGGCGCCGCATACGTGAATGCCGTAAGTACCCAAACGCTAACCAAATTTTAATCGCCTTTGTTAAGATTTTATCTCACCGTTAAATACTTACCTACTAACCATTACAGACTATCGATCGTCTCTCTCGAACTGGTAAAGATCGTTCAATTCGGGTATTACGTACATTTTTAATTTCGTCAGAGATGAATCTTGTGTAGAATATAAGTACCTACTGTTGAATTAAATATCTGTTTTTTTTTATATAAAAATAATTTTCCACTATGTAATCATACTACAAAATGGTTCAGATTTTTTTCTACAAATTGAACGTTTTAAGTATTCATATTCTCATATACTGTTAACATTATCTTTCATCTTAATTTGCTATGTCTTGTGAATCAGAATCGATAGGTTATTTTAAAAGCTTTTATTTTTAACTTCACTCGATGTATCTTGTATGTACTCGTATGTCCTGGAATCTTGCAATCAATATTTCACCCACTTCCACTGAAGCTATCGAGCT
>DWTT01000607.1:0-14665 GCA_018250895.1 Carterocephalus mandan
CCAAATTTCAGCTCGATAGCTTTAGTGGAAGTGGGTGAAATATTGATTGCAAGATTCCAGGACATACATACTTACATAGATACGAGTGAAGTTAAATAAAAGCTTTTAAAAATAAACGCAAAATTATGTTACTGTACCGTTTATAGTAGCCATGAAATTAGAGTAAATACTTAATTGCTATTCTATAGTAGCACTTTCAGTAGTAGGTATTAATAGGTAGCATGCGCCGATTTGTAAAGAGATTTATCTCGTTCTACACGTGTCAGAGTGTCGCTGTGTCGCATAGGTTAGGCCAGACGAATGAACGGTGATCGCTAAGCCTATGCCTGTCGAAGGTTGACACGTGAATCAGTTACGGTTAGGGGTTACTGTAGCGTAGAATCAGTGAATGGGATGGAATGAGCGAATGGCATATCCGTGAAAATACGTGTAGACTACGGCACAGATTTGGGAACCAACTTTCAAATCATCATATTTCATGGAATCTCTAGTATATGATCGCAGGGCGCATCTATAATAATTATCTTTGTGTAATATATTTAAATAATTACTTACCTACTCCTACCCTACTCGAAATTAGATATTTAAGTTTTATTCATAGTTACCCTTACTTACACCTTTTACCGTATACGTTACGACCGTAACGACAACGCGTTGTTGTCATGTATCTAATCTTACTGGAATTGATTTTATGAAATCGAGCTGCTAATTGAGGTAGGAAGGCAACGAACGGATGCGTCTATCTTGTGGATAACCAAACCTGTTTGGTTTATTCGAATAATTGTTAAATAACAGCCGTGAAGAATCAAAATCAATGCCTAAAATTACTAATAGTATTTTCAGCTATTCATTGAAATGAGTGATGAAGATAAACGGCGGATGACAAAAGAAAGTGGGGGCAATAAGCAAATGCCTTCTTTCATAAGGCGAAATTGGTTCGGGACAATTCGCTTTGGAGGAGAAATGATGGGTGCTCAGAAATGATTGCCGCTTCAAAGCCTCCATCAGGTCGATTGAATAAATCTGAGTAAGGTGGAAAAGACCAGCTATTCAGTAAAGACGGACAAATGATCTGTGATCTTTGGTAGGTACGCAACTTTGGGAATCATAAGTTTATAGCAATAGTGCTGTAATAAAAAACATTAAGTCATTGATTAGTTTCGTAGGAAGAATATGTGTCTTCTAAAAATGCCAAATTAATATATTGAAAAAAATTTATAAGCAGTGATGATTCCTTATTTACATTTCGTGGATCATTTGAAATTATAAGCTTGTTAATGTAACTTTTATCTATATTTAAAGTCTCGTACCTATCCATTCAATTACAATATAAGTGGCCAAATAAACGGGGTTATGCGAACGAAAAGAATCGAAAATTTCTTCCTTGGGGAATTCCAAAAAAGAATCCAGGAACTTTCCTTTTCGTATGACGTGATCCATCAACGCGCTTCGAGGGACATTAACCCCTCGTCCTTTCAATTACAATCCTTAGCTTTCAATTTGCGTCTTTGTGCCATCCACGAGAAGGGACACGCAATAAATTCTGGATTTTCAATACGCAATGACAGGATGAGATCAAACGTTCCAGATTTGAGCGATGCGATGCTAATGATACTGGCTGAATATGAGTTAACGGCTTTGGTACTGATCACGTTTTTTGATAAAATTAAAAATCCACGATTAGTGCATTTATGCTTTTGTGTGCTGATATTTTTTCGTAACTGAGAGCGAGAATAAGAAAACTTTCATCCAAATCTTTATTTTTTAGCTAACATTATAGAAACAATAGGTTTTTAAGACTGAAATTATTACGTCATTCGATATAGAATTCATTCACTATTTTCATTGGTGATGAAATTAAAGGGCGAAGATAAATCTCAGTTCAGTTCGCTTGACAATGCGAAAATTATTGCAGGAATCGCAAACCTGGAGTGATTTATTTTATATCCGAATTGTATTTATAAATGTTACTAATGATCTATCTATACTTAATTTTTTGTTTTTATTTTAGATTTTAGATTTAACATCGTTTGCAATGTGATAATAATATTGTATGCTTAAGAATCATCCAACAAACACTATTACAAAACAAACGAAGTACAATTACTAACAAACTACAATTGTAAACTTGGAACACACCATTGCGGATTATTTCGTTGTCAAGTGCACTAATGACGTTCTGGCAACGTTTCTACAAGCGGAAGCACTGCTTGAGACTACGACAAATTATATAAACCAATCACGTCTCGCACTTTCCTATTGTAGACCTCAGACAATCGATCATTACTACAGCCTTTTGTGTCAGAAAAATATAACTAACTAGTTTTGCTAGCTATCCCAAGTCGTTTCAAAGGTATTAGCGCGAATAATCTGCTCATTTAATTGTCTACGCGCCTAACTCCGTGCTGTATAGTCTAAGCTCAGTCTTATGGATACAGTTTCGTTGCCAGTATCCTTGAGTTTGCTTTTGTTTCATACTTAATGAAGTTGTAATAAGTATATTCTCTTTGTTGTACTTCCTAGTGTTTTTTCATCGTCTACTGCAGACACTTAAGACTTGGGTAACGGTTTTATGAAGTTAGTATTAATTATAATCTTTATTTATCTATGAGTTACTCTAAAAAATTTGAACTTATTCGTTTTATTACGGAGTGGTATGATGAACATGTCGACTTTCATTACACGGACAGAGTTTGTTAGACAAAATACTGGTATGTACACGCAATACAATAGTTTTCGACCTTGAGTCGTTGCTAGCCTGGGTAAAACAAGGCTTGGCAAGGTTAATGAAACAATGTAACTAATTATCACTTCCCTTGATAATTCGGAATCCTTGTATTCTTTACGTACAGACGACATAATCTATTATGGTGACATTAGTATCGGCTTGGCCTATATTATTTTATTTGTTTTCGTCGTGTTTATTTTAATTGTTATTTGAAGCACACGTAGTATTCTGTAAACTGCAAAAAAAATACGGTATGATGCTGTTAGCATTAGAAAAATTGCAATACTTCAACTTTTTTCAGTAGATTTTATTAAGACGTACCTACACTTTTATCAAAACCAAATGCTTCTACATAAGGCTTTTTATCAACAATTAACACAGTACTTAGGTATATATAGTATCTATTTCTTTGTACAAGGAATCACTTGCCACACTTGTCGTGAAAATTAAAGACCTGACGTAATCGGTGAATCAGAGTTTAATAGGCCAAATGATGATCTCATGCGCAAGTGCGGAGATTATATTACCAACATTCAGTGAGATTTATCGAAGACGTACCTAGCTTTTACGACAGTGATTACACAACACTTGTCTGTGATAAAATATAACATGAAATGTAGGGAGGGTACTGTAAAGCTTGAAAATTTATACTCATAAATGTATATATACAAAGTTATAGAAGATAATTATTAATTAAACTAATATTGACACCAGATAAGCGTACATACGTACTTACCTACATATATGACCTGATGCTGAGATCTAAGGCATACAAGGAGTTGTAATTTTTTGCTACCAATGTATTAAATTTCAGGTTACATTACACCCAATTTTATTTATTTTTAAAAGCAGTAATTGACTCTACTATGGTGGAAAGCAACATTAAAAAAATTCTTTATTACGAATTAATTTAACAATGTATTGACATACTAGAATTTACATTCGTTACCATGACATCATAGGGCAATACTTCAATACTACTGAGGAGATAATGTATATAGAACTGACCTTCGATGATAGAACAAAAATGAAAACTGACTCACAAAACAAAAAACCCATTACCGATTAATCAATATATCTCTATGGCTATATAATTTCTCGTTATCATATTTCGTGTTTATTGTGATTGTGTCATTGGGTGTGACCGTCCCTGAAAAAAGTTGTTATGTCAATATTTACTGTTATTCCATCAGCAATTAGCTTAACGTTTTCCTGTTACCTTTATTTCCAGTCTGAAAACCAGGGCATTAATTAATGAGTTCTTGGAAAGATAACCAGAATATTCCTCTACGCATCAGGCTTTTGTTTGCGGTAAACATAGTATTTTATTGTTTACATCTGACTAACTTACTATATTGACATTCTTTAAAAGATGTAAGTTCGTAAAACGTAAAGTACAAAATGTTTTTGTATTGTATTTCCTTGGCCTCTCTAAAGCGTTGGCTGGGACCACGAAACCAAAACATGAAATTTTGTCTCGGATCATCGTTGACCCTCGTTGAATCGTTGAACCCATGTTTACTATTACTAAGGCAATATAATATACCACTACACGTAGTATATTATTTTCTCTACCACGAAACGCTACTATCAAGTACCATTACGAGCTTCTCTTTTATATAAGCAAACCTTTAGATACTGACCATTGAGTTTTTTTTTCCTACATAGAAGTTTCCTATTTAGTATATTCCTTTGAAGCCTTAACTGTGAACTGTGAACATTATTTGAAGCCTTAAAGTTACGAAGAAGTTTCGTAATTTCATGTAACTTTCTTTGTCTGCAGGAACACATCAACTTAGTGGGGATTGATGAGAATCTTGGCCCAGTGGTGATGTCCCTCAAGAACGAACACATGGCAGGCCAGGACCACACGAGGATACTGCTGAGGCTTCGAACGGAGACCATGCATGGCCTCATACCAGTCACAAGTTAGTTTGTAATGTCGTCCATTATCATCCAACACAATTTCTAGGTGGCAATAAAATACGTGAAAGAAAAAATTATTTACTCGAAGATCGCATTTCGTACTTGGGAGAGCACTGGTCCAGCAGTGGCCTAATGTGGGCAGAAGATAGACGTAAAACATTCCCATTTCTCTTTTTCTGGTCTAAAATGAAAAGAAAAGTCACATCTCAAAATGTAGATAGTATTATGTACTTAATTTGAGATGTGACTTGCTTTTCGTTTTAGCGTTTTTCTATTGACTCTGGTATGAGTGCTTAAGATTTTCATTGGGTATAAATAAAACTTTAACTTAAACAAACTTATAAAAAGGTCATTGGATCAAGGCCTGCCCTTAACTGACCTTATTCTTATAAGATCTTGTTAATGCTTGAACTATTCAAGTCTCCCTAACGTTATCAGTACAACACGTTAAGTACTAGTTGTGATACAAAATGTATGGTATACGTGTAAGGCAATAAAAGTGTCAAATAAATTATCTACTAAACATGCATCAACTGGCCAAAACATCATGGAGCCTTCAACTGGCCAATACCTAGGCATTAAATCGTCCTTAAAATCCTCTTCATTCTACATTTTTATGTTTCAGGATCAGGCATAATGCCATCGCCTTTAAGAATGGCTAAGATGTTGAACGAACAAATCATCGTGGACAACTTCATGGCTGTGATGTGTCTAAACGCGTCATCGCTGATCGCCGCATACGACGAACACGTACTAGTGAACAACTTCAAATTCGGAGTGCTTTACCAGAAATACGGACAGACGACGGAGGAGGAACTGTTTGGGAACAACGAAACGTCACCGGTTTTCGATGAATTTCTCGAAATGCTCGGGCAGAAGATTAAGCTCAAGGATCATAAAGGTAACATTACCATTATCCTTTTATGAGCGTGTTGTCAGTCGTAAGCGCTGATTGGTTCGCGAGCCGTATTATGTTCCCCGCACTTGTACCCCATACGCAACTATCCCATCCGGATTTCGCTCAAAGCTAAAAGAGCTAAAGCTGTATGAGAGCAAACGAGCAAGTAGCACCATGTGCTGCGGCTCGTGACAAGAAATGGGACTAGGATGGTTAGTCCAGTAAGCAGAGGGTGTTAATAAGAACATAAGTTGGTCAGTTTTGTAGGTATGAGGACTGGCGAAGGTCTGTTGTTGTCGTCTGTTGTTGTTAGTCCTGTTAGTTGGTGTAATTATAATAATTGTCTCGTTCTAAGTTCGTCAAAAATGCGTTGCTATGCGGGTTGCTGGAAATCCTATAACATATTAGCTTCATACATTATCATCCTTATCATCATCACCTTTAGTGGTCCACTGCTGGACATAGGCTGTCCTAATCGACGCCACTCCGACCGGTCCTGTGCTGGCCTTCTGAAGGTGGATAGACGACCTGAAGAAGGCAGCTGGAAACCGCTGGATTCATACATTATACCTTCTAGTAAAGAAAACCTAACAATTTGATTTGTTGCCGTATGTTCTAAGCCCTCCATAAAACGATTAAGGAGCTGAGTACTCTGCAATTCAAAGAATAGTACCATAGTTATGACAGCTTTCAGCGTATAGTGATTAATTACCTATACCCTTAAAATCTCCTTTGCTAATTTCATTTAACCTGCATCAGGTTACCGAGGCGGACTGGACATAATGAACGGCCACACAGGCAACGAAGCAGTATACGAGAGGCACTTCGACCGCGAGATAATGTTCCACGTGGCGCCCCTGTTGCCACATACGGCGGGGGACGCGCAACAGCTACAGCGCAAACGGCACGTCGGGAATGATATTGTGGCGATTGTTTTTCAGGTTTGTTTTCCTAGAATTTGTACACGTTAAGTATTATTCCCTCCACCAATCCGCATTCGAGCAGCGTGGTGGAGTATGCTCTAGACCTCACGCAGCTGTGTCTGTGGGGGAGACCCGTGCCCAGCAGTGGGACGTCTATGGGTCGCAGCGAAGTATTATTTATTACTGTTTAATTGAAGTAGTACTTATCCCT
This sequence comes from Carterocephalus mandan, assembly GCA_018250895.1. Classification (NCBI taxonomy): domain Eukaryota; kingdom Metazoa; phylum Arthropoda; class Insecta; order Lepidoptera; family Hesperiidae; genus Carterocephalus; species Carterocephalus mandan. The sequence continues at coordinate 6,687 of DWTT01000607.1, forward strand.
ACTCTCTCTTACTATAACAGGGTTTTTAATTAATTACAACGTAAATAACGCATTATAGTACTAATAGTATTCCAAATGCAAGGTTTGTGAGAAAGTGAAAAATAAATACTTACGTTATTCCAGGAAAAGAAATTTTAAACATCTGTTTTTTTTTTTAATTTCAGGAAAAGGCAACACCATTCACCCCAGACATGATCGCTTCGCACTTTCTCCACGCGTTTATCGTTGTAACTCCTATGGAGACATCTGGCGGGGAGACCAGGTCAGTAGTAACATAATATAAATATAACATTACGCCTGTATTTTTCCTTAGGGATGGGCAGAGGTATGTGTACTTTTCCCCAGTTGTGTTGAGGCAAGGTGCGTCTATACGCAGGGCACAAATCCAAACTCCTAGCTACTACCACGGCTGCTACTGATAAATTAATATTAGTTTAACCCTATCTAATAAGATAATCGAACCCAGGATCTCTGTATTTTTTTATGGATAGAAGATTGTTATTTTGCAAAATCACCTATCCGCTGCCGCCAAACTGTGATAAACGTAGAACAAACTCAGGCAGCGACGGGGAGAGTCAGCCGTAATCCAGTTAGTATTTTAGTTAAAACATTAGTTGGTTAGTTTATTATTTGGTGCGAGAACTATAGGACCGAGGAATGTTAGTAACCATTAGTTTTGTAAGTTGGTGTTAATAATAGTCCAGTTAGTAATTAAGTTAGTAATTAGACTAAGTCGCCTCTGGGCAGCGGGAACTTTATGTAGAACCTGTTTAAATATTTCATGAAACCACCTTAAAAGCTTTAGCTCTTTTATTTTGCATCAGGTGTTTCGTCACAATTGAATTTTTAACATCAACACCAACAAGTCACAGGGCTACGACCTCTACAAGAGTCATTATGAATTGCTAAAATATTTCCTTTAGAGATTCCAAGTCTCATAGCCTCTTGCCCGAGTTGCTTGGTTAACATAAAGTTTGTGTAACAATGTGCTTTGGAGTTACTTGCAGCGAGAGAAATGACTCGAAGCAAAGCATGCAAATTTTCGCTGCAATCTACATGCAAATGAATTACGAAAATGCTTTATTATTTATTTTGTCTCAGTTCTTTCTCTTGAACTGAAGAAAATCTTTATACCATGAATGAAATGATCCTTAAATCAAGACAAGGCTGCGATATATTACGACCATGAATTAAATGATACTTAAATCAAGGCTGCGATCCATTACAAGACCATCCCACTTCACCCAGTTGCCCAGTTCGGTTTGGCGGAAGACGGACCGATCGGACCGACCTAGTTGTCTGAAGTTTTTAGGCAGCAACTCTGACTGACTGAATTGAAGATTGTTTAAGATAACTAGGACCGACGATGGCTTAACTTTGCCTTCTGGGATGCGTGATATTTTTCCACTGAGTAGAACACGAGAGAGAGAGAGAGAGGAGAGTGTAGGAACATGACATGTGTAAATTAATTCAATAAGAAATAATCAAATACTGATATTATATCTGTATAAACTCAATACAGATATAATATCAGTTACACAGTTCTTACTACATTTCAACCGGAGTTTGTTCATCAAATTCAATTTATCCGTTCCAGGTACAAAGTGGCCGTCACCGCTCGAGGAGACGTACCATTCTTCGGGCCGACTCTCCCCCAGCCACCGATCTTCCGTAAAAACCGGGAGTTCAAGGAATTCCTGCTCACAAAACTCATTAACGCCGAGAACGCTTGCTACAAAGCGGAGAAGTTCGCCCAACTGGAGTTTCGAACGCGGTCGTCGCTGCTGCAGAACTTGGCTGAGGAGTTGAAGAACAAGACGGTCGAGTTCCTGGGCACTGGAGTGAGGATAGAGGCCACGGCAGTCTCCCCGCAGCCGGAGGGAACGCCGAAGCAAGATGGTCCTGGGGCCAGGTTCATCGATACTGTGAAGAAAGCGCTTATATCCAAAGTCAGGTAGGTACTGTCGAGTCCATTCCGCAAAGAAGTCTTTGAACTAAGTTGCTTTTAGACATCGCTATCCAAAATATAGTATCCGGGTTTAATGACCTTTCTAAGAGATGTGCGACTTAACAAATTAGATTTAACTTGCTATAACGGTGAAGGACACATCTGAGGAAATCAGCATGCCTGAGAGTTCTTCATAATGATTTCGAAGGCATGTGAAGTCTGCCAATCCGTACTTGGCCAGCGTAGTGGACTAAGGCCTTATCCCTCTCATCGCCCACAGTGGGACAAAGAAAGGGTTGTGATAAATCCAATTGCCATACACCGGGCACAAATTAATTTGGTGCCGTATTCATAATTGCTCAATCTTCTCCTTTCAGATCACCAAGCGTGGACACCAACCTCTCGGGTGACAGCAATAAAATCCCGCTCAATAAGAAGATCCACATGCACGACACTCCTACACCAAATGTAAGTATTGTAAAACCGTGCCTCCCCGTGAGAATTACCTCAAGGGATTATTTTCGTAGATAAAGGCATTATACTATATAAAGCCTTTATCGGCGGTAGGTTATGCCTATATGGCTAACAGTGGCTATACAACTCGCCTCTCACTCGGGTTCAAACCCCAGCGGCACGCACCAATTACTTTTAACACATCGTGAGGAAACCTGCATGCCTGAGAGTTCTTCACAATATTCTCGAAAAAAGTCAGTGAAATCAGCCAATCCGCACTTGGCCAGCCAGACTAAGCCTAATCCCTCCCATTCTGAGAGGAGACTCGGGACTTGGGTTGTGGTGGATACTAACAAATTAAAATTAATTAATTGACATTTATTTATTTATTTATTTGCTTAGGAATTTATTTATTTATTTATTTGCTTACATTTTTTATTTATTTAAATTTGACCGGGGACCGAAGAAAAACATTTGAACTAACCATAAACCGCGTAACAAAATGTCTCACAATTCCAGAGCGGGCGTTCCAAGTCGTCTGTGCCGTCGTCATCCGCGTCCGCCGTGTCCGTCCGGTCGGCGGGCTGTTCCGGCGCGTCCGGTTCCGGCGAGTCCAGCCCGGACGTGACGTCGCGCGCCGCGCCGCCCCGCCCCCCGCACGACCACAGCGACGACTCCAGTCTCAACTCCGTTGACCTTGATCCTCTCGGTAAGCTTTTCTTTTTATGTAACAATGATGAGCAAACAGGAATACGCGCCACCTGTTGGTTGTCACCGTCACCTATGAGCCTTGAAGATGCGTTTATCGCTCATTTTGCAGCGCTCCATATTGCAGCTAAAAGAAAGTACATAGAGGATTTATCATACCACAGGGCTCGTTCGCGAAAAAGTTATGCGATAAGCGTACGGTGGTTGACGACCAGGAGTCAATGGAGTTAATTTACGCTAATACCCCGCCGACTGTAACTTTTTCTTCCAGCGACGCATTGGCGACCTCTCTGGTGTTAGACATATCTTTGGTGTTAACACATTTCATTTTTGTTAGTAAAATCTGATTACCTTAGATAGATTCATTTCATTTGTTCAGAAACCATCAACTTTAGATTATATCTCCACAAAAATGTGTCACAATAAGTACTTTTTAAATATACTATTCATGAAATTATCATCAGTTACAAAACCATCCGCTGATCTGTATTATTTTAGGCCCTTAATTCGTAGAACTTTGGTGGTATTGTAGTTATTTAGGGTGTAAAACTGTAAAAGATAAGTGTATTGGTACCTCTGTCCCTATGCGCTTTTGACAGAAGTTGGGTAGTTTGTCAACCATGTCCCTGAAACCATTCATCATAATGTGTAACGTGTATCATTGTTACATACTACATTGTACCTTTTCTCTCTAGACGACAAGGACTGGCTGTGTTGTGGTAAAAGTGCAACAGGTTAGTCCCTCGATGTTGTAGTGTAGTAACTGTTGTAGTTGTGTCTGTAGTTGTGTCATCAAGCATGACTGCACTTCTGATAAAAAAAATATTAGAAAATTTAGCATGCACATTTTTGTAGGTAGGTTAACATTTTTTCGTTTTGTGTTACTTTTGATATTTCGTATTTTTCTCTTGTACAAATGTATATTTTTGTTAATTCCTCATTTAATTAACAGATTTATAATAAAGGTACTTACTTATAAATATTGAAAAGAGAAAGAGAAATCAAAATATTATTTCTTAGACAATCTGTCCTCTGCAGAAGGACGCTAATAACCATAGAGATTCAGATTAAATTATTTTTCATGACCCATCATTGAATTTTGTTACTCTTTAGAATATGCTTAGTTCAATTCCTTGTGAAAATAGAAAGCTTAAAAATACGAGTAGCTTTCGACAGGAATGCCAGATTATCTCCTAAGAAATGCTAGTTAAAACAAGAGTCTGAGCAACATTGAATGTGAAGCGTCAAAACGTTGTATAAATTAATTATTCAATGATCCTACAAAGTTATCTGTATTTAAACCTAAAAACCAACTTCGAATACTTTTATATTTGTTAATGCTATCGTTTCGTAATCGTGCGTTCACTAACCAATTAACACGTGATATCTGCAGGTGCAGTATACGTAGACAGCGACACGGGGCTAGAGTCGATGTCGTCGGCAGAAGCGGCGCGGGGCGACGCGGGCCCGCGACACGACGCCGATCAACTGAGGCAGGAGGTCTGCCGGCTGAAGAACGACAAGCTAGACCTGCTCAAGCAGAACATTGTGAGTCATAACACACTCGTAACATCACGCCACTGGGGCTGGAGTCGATGTCGGAACGATCCACGTTACCCGGTAACTACCGGGCACTTAGCGAAGTGGGAACGTGACGTATTCCTCGCTTTGTTCGCCGATGACAGCAGTCGCGCGATCCGGAACTAGCGGTCAGAAGAATGCAGCGCTTGCTTGACCGCCTGTCAGACTGGCTGTGTAAGTGGATCGACATCAACGCCGTCGTCGTCCCAATTTTTACCATTCTTAACATGACAATAAACTACATGTTTTATTTATTAAAAAAAAAAATACTTTTGGTCATCGCCATCAACGCTGATTAGACGGTCCCAATTTTTACCATTCTTAAACTGACAATCAATTAAATGTTTTATTTATAAAGATTTTTCTTTTGTTTTGCAGACCTGGCAAAACGAGATAAAGAATCTACGCGAGAGGGAGATAACTTTACAAGCAGAATTGGCGGCAGCGGCGAGAGAAGTGAGGCGGCTGCGAGAACAGCAAGCGACCACCACCATAATTTCCAATCCCTCCACACACGATTCCACCGCTTGAGAACTTATATACACTTGAATCAAAGACTTGATCAGTTACACGGGTTGAATATTTAGAATGAGCCAGGTAGACTTATTGCAATCAATAACACAAATGCTGAAGGGAGATCTGAGGATTTTGAAACTTAAATTTCGGAAATAATATTACGGACCTGTCCGGAATAACCCTGTGAATTTTTGACAAAAAAAATTAACACCATTGTACCACTTTTACCATTTTTATAGATTAGTACCATATGCAAAACTTAATGAATATTTCTAGCATAATTTTAAAATCTCGTCTTGTATGCGTTTTTGTCTAATCTTCTTCTGGTTTTTTAAGTTTACCACGCCCATTATAAAAATTCACCATGTCTATCGGATTAAATCTGGCTATTTACTAAAATCGTCTCAAACAGTTCTCATTTCATATACAGTAGACATTCATTTAGCCCAGTTTTATAGGGAGAAGGTCACATTACCTACGAATTTTGTGAGAACTTGTTATATACTAAACTTAATGTTTACGAACATTGTTATTTAAGTTTTTGTTCCAATACAATGATTGTTGAAACTTTAAATGATTATTATCTTAGGCGCCAATGATAAGATTTATAATTGTGGTTTGTAGAAGCAACAAAAATTGTAAAGATTTTAGAAAATGGAGAAACTTTTAAAGCTTGTCGTTTATTCTAAATTTTCTCGTTCAAAAAATATTGAAAATATTGAATCCGGAAATGATTTAAATGTAGATCTAATTTACATTGCATTTTTTACTCTCACAAAAGTGTGACTCTATGCTTAATTGTAGTGTAGGTACAATTCGAATATTAAGCATGTTAATTTCATCACCCCTAATTGAGAAACTGCAGATTATATTTATAATGTTGTGCAATAAATATCTGTACGTAATTATTATATTTAAATGTGCTGAAATACTCTTATAGGTATACATATAACAAAAGGTAACGATTGTGTTTTAATGCACACTTGAGGTTAACAGCTTGTAAAATTTGTAACAATAAGCTTAAAAATCTTATAATGCTATGTTCCTTCTTTTAGCTCGAACGAATATCGAAAAATGTTATATTAGATAATTTATATTATTAATTATCTACGAATTTCTTTAGAAAATTAGAGAACGTAATTTAAATCTAATGCGTTGTACTACGATTAAATGTAAACATCAGTCGTAGACAACTCACTTTGTATATGTGTGATAAGACAAGCCTACAAGCATTATAATTTCATTGAAACAGACCTTTGATATTGTGAAAAAAAAATATATAGTATGTAATCTATTTAAATATTGTATACTTGTATATACCTAGAATTATTTTCTTATTTCACGTATTGATTTTTATGTTCACAAATTTAATTTGTAAGAAAAAAATATTTACGTAAAGGACATTTAATCTCATTTTTGATGTAGTAAGTAAATGTACAAGAATGTGAAAAATCGGGATAACCTCAGATTATAATCTCTCTGTCACTATAAATTAGTATGATCTGAAAATGAAAGCAAAAAATATGATCGAAACGTAGGAAATCAATTAGTAATAATTAGTTATCACTGTTACTTTATGCATGGTTTCATTAAAAAAATCTACATAATGTAGCTGACCTTAATCCTCTATAAAGTTTAGTTTGAAATCTTAATGTCAACCATTTGCCGATAAAATAGGCCGATATAATAAAAACTTTTGGTTGAAGTTTTAAACTTAATGATTAGAGTAACAAAAGTAGTTAGAGAAAATAACGGTACCTACAAAGAAGCCTTCACTATTAGTAGAAAGCCTATGCATAGATAGTATGGCGCATTAGTAAATTCATATACTTAAAGAATATGATCGTATAGTCTTTAAATAGTTTCTATAGTTTATAATTTATTATTTACGTAATTTATATTGTGTCCATTTCCGTAAATACATTCTGTATAATTTTCATGTTTTTTGCACAGTGCAATTTTTTCTTCTACAGAGCTATGGTTTTTTCCTAAAATGATTATAAATAGAGGTTACTTTATTTAAATTTATACAAACTTAAGTTTGCCAGTTACTGTAAATATATTCTGACTGGTTTTAGACTATTAATTAATCAGTATTTTTCTTAATTTATGCTCGATATTAGTAAGTATTGTTTCTGAGTGTCTTTGAGTTCGATTATGTTTTGTTGTTTATAATATTAATATTTTATACCAAAGTTAACATTCCCCACTAAATAGTGTAGATTTTTTTATAATTATTATACTTACCGTAATGATGAAACAGTATTCTTAAAGATTTTAATTGACAAGTATGCTAACATATTTCTAAGTTTACATTTAGTTTTCCTATTAAATGTATTCTTTTGGGAGTTTTGTTTGACTGTTGATTACGATTAAGACTTAAGTTAAGACACTAACTGTTGATTCGTCTTTTCTTAGACTTAAACCAAATATTGTGAGCGCGGAGCGTTAGAGGAAATAGTTAATTACTTTAAGAGATACTTTTGAAATATATATAAATAGTTAATTACTAAATATATCGTTGTTTTATTGGTTTTGAGACCTATGAACTATCTGTAGTATTCCTTGGAAGATTAAATTGTACTAATTAAAATTTATACAGGGTGGCGCAAAAGTAATGACACTATTCAGCTACAACATCTTTTCTAAATTAGAAAACCAGAATTAGTTCTTCATATATGCATATTTCGATTATTACAGCGGTGACAGCCCAGTGGCTATCGAACTCGCCTCTCACTCGAGCGGTCCGGGTTCAAACCCCAGCAGCACGCAC
>DWTT01000608.1:0-14662 GCA_018250895.1 Carterocephalus mandan
TATTTACGATGATTTCACGAAGGAGATCACTTTTCAACAGGTAAATTAAATAAATTATAATTTATGTCATGAAAAATTAATGTTATTTGACCTCGCGCGACACAAGCGCCTCTAGTGGAAAATTCACACGCGATACTCCCCATTGAGCATGCACCAGCCATCCACTGCTACAGCTGGCGGCACGAAAGTCAAGCTCTGAACTTGAATCCGCCGAAATCGAAATTTAAAGCATCTGGCGCGCTGATTGGCTCGCCAGCCGTATCACGTCCCCCGTACTGATACCCCATGCACCTATCCCCTTCCGAATTTCGTTCAGAGCTACACTTTCGTGCCGACATAAAGTTGTCAAATATCTATCTAATATTTCATGTTGTTAATTACGGCCTAAAATGATTGGAATTAGAGAAATCCCTGTGTTCCGTGCCCCGGGGTATACTAACTCGTCTGTGCATCAAAAGGCTCAGATACCGATTCATAAAATGTACAGAGAATACAATTATCTGTTAGCAGCTACTCGTATATAATCTACGTTACGATACATTGATTTAGAAAAAAAGGTAGATAAGTTAGTTACAGTATTCGGTGACACAATCTGTGAGAGTACGTCACGCGCTGACGTGAGACTAAGCAAAATGTGCACACTTGCTCGGGTCTTGCGCCGTGATTAGAGCTCATGACATACTCGTATCTACCTTTTTACATGTATATAATTCATAACAAACTAAGAAGCCTTTTATAGCTATAAAGTGTTTTGTCACTTGTTGAATTCTGAATTGAGTTTGAATAAAGAAGACAAATAACTATAGCTAAAATTGGTTTGTTAATTTGTTATGATTAAGGCGGCTACTAAGTTAAGATATAATATTGTATAAACGAATTCTTTGCTCGACTAATTCTGAATAGTAATACAACTTGGTAATTTTAGCAGTTAGTACAGCTCTAGACCTCCCGCAGCATAGTCTGTGGGGGAGACCCGTGCCCAGCAGTGGGACGTCTATGGGTCGCAGCACACACACAGCTTCCAGCTGGCGGCCGGTACTGCGCCCGTTGGAGTCCCGGGTTCGAATTCCATTCAACAGGGATCGGTCTGAGTTGCATGTTTATGTAATTGAATGTCTTCTGCCGGTTTTTTTTCTGGGTAGAACATAGCAAACGAGCTCGCAGCGCCACCGTCTGCCGCCCTTGATAAGTGACTGACTTTGAACAAGACTTATAGGTACTAGGATGGTTAGTCCAGTTAGCAGAGAGACAAGAACATTAGTTAGTCAGGTCGTTAGTGGGGCAGGGACTGCTAGCGATAGTTAGTCCTGTCAATAGTCCAGTTTGCAATTGTTAGTAAAAAAACTCGCTCTAAGTCAGTCACGCGTTGCTACTCTCGTGGACTAAGATGGTCTCCTCTAAATATGTATACCAATGCTCACTGGGCCAGCGTGGTGGCCGACTATCATGCACCAGGTTCCTCTTCATAATAGTTGGTTAAAGATGGTTTGTAATACTAATATTACTAACTAGTTGTATTATAGTCAGTCTTGGTCGAGCTCCCAAACGACAACCCGTGCGTCACGAGGATGTGTAAGATAAGGAATTGTTATAATTGTGTAATATAATAATAATAAAATAATATTCTCACTGCGCGGCTCCGCGACCCTTGGCTCGTGACACTTTTAAAATGTCATTTCATGTCTTTTAAAATGTCAATTCATGACTGCAATAAATGAATATAAATATGTAAAATTGTCTCGTCTAGTCTTTCACCAAGTGTTAATCTAACCATACTAAAATTATACCGCGTAGCATTACATACTCAAATGAAACGATCTTCGCGATTTCCAATATGGCGGCTTTTATAATGCAGTCTGTGAGTGTACAGTCTGTGGCGTGTCGGCCGGGGCCGCGGGGCGCGCGCAGCTAGTTGGGATAGAGTACAAACACGTCCAGCCTTTAAATGCCTTACCATGTTAGCGATAAGCCGATAAATAAACTTTTAATGTTTTACAATGTCTGCTTTTAATTTATTTTCCCGCCTAAAGTATTTGACACTGACAGTGACGTTCACTGTCAAGTGTGTCCACGGCTCTGCGCACCCCTCCGGTGAAACGGGCGTGGTGTGGAGAGGACGTATTTTGGTGATGAAAATATTGAATTTACCATACTTACAGATTAAAATTTTTATTCGAAAAGCTGTAACATACTACGAGTACAGCTGAGGAAAGGAGCTGAGGAGCTACTACAGCTGAGGAAGGTCTAGCTAGACCTTCCTCAGCTGTAGTTGTGGGAGGCCCGTGCCCAGCAGTGGGACGTCTATAGGTTGCAGCTTAGCTTATCTTACTCGTGGATTGGTATGCTCTAGACTCTAGAGCATATACCACCACGCTGCTCCAATGCGGATTGATGTAGTTAGTGGCCAACCTAGTGTCATTAATATAACTTAACGTGGACTCCGAAGCACGGGAGCGCCCATATAATGTTGCTACCAGCGGCCGCCCATCGAGAGTCGAGCTGGACAGCCACTGGGCTGTCTGTCAGGGCTACAACCTACAAACATTTACTTTCACTATGGGGTACATACCTACCTAAATATTAAATTCAATTTATGATGAGATTTGGAGTAGTAATAAAAACGCGGCCATTCTTACGATGTATTTATTTCCGTTGACTAGAAACACTACATTAATTAACAGTACATTTTTACATTCAAAGGAATAAAGGTTTCCCTTATACATTATTTTACACTCTTTCACATCGTACATCGATGTATTTTACAAATCAGTTGCAACGGCCGGTACACACCGACCCACGTGCTTGGTATCAATAATACTGGTAATCCTTAAAACAGTTAAAACTAAATAACAAATTACGAAGAAATATAAAATTTAATGTACTAACTATTTTTGTGTTTTTAAAAAAGGAATGTTTAATCCTAAATTTAAAAGACCATCACAAATTTTATTGGTCTAGTGGTCTCAGGTGCGACTGCTAACTAGAGGTCCTGAGTACAATTCCCGGGTCGAGCAACAACTATTAAACCTGACATAAATGGTAAAAAGTGGGTGTCACCTCTGCCGACCCCTTAATCAGGCGTGATGTTGAATTTTATTGTTATCAATTTTAAATCCTGATGTAATGAAAATCATTAATAATATATATGGTAAGAAACAAAATGTCTTGCTATTAGTTAGCTTTGGAAGGAAAAGAATTACTAGGTAGTTAAAATAAAAAAATAACTGGACATTTCAAACGGAGATAGGATGTCATTTAGTTCCTCTGCGGTCCACAGAGCTGGTAACAGTTACAAATAAGCCCATGACGGTACAATACATATCATGACGTGTTTACTTAAAAAGCCTCATTGGTATGTTAAGGTAGATGAACATTAAAACTACTTACAATAACTTATAATTAACCCAGTGTGTCCCAAGCCTAACTAAGTACCGCGGGTTAAGTCAATAGGAACATTTACGCGATACAGCTGTCTTGCTTCTAAGCATAACACCTCCGGCGTCAGAACACTGTCAGTGAGACATTCTTCTGGAACTTTCGACTGAATGTTATGTTTAAAAATGTCATTTTTTAAAAGGCACACTGCATTTTTACATGCGTGTAAAATCAAATTTTACCAGATTTTGGGTGACTGATAACATTTGATAGCTCCTAACGTATCATTCCAATTTTCAATGTGACATTTATGTCACATTTGTGTGTGACAGTTAAATAAATGTCATTATTATCAAATCAACTGATACAATCACCCCGCTGTAGATATTTTACTCCAACAAGTCGGATATCAACCACCTCCACTTTCACTGTCCCACTGCTGGGCACGGGCCTCCTCTCAAAATGAGAGGGGTTAGGTCAGGCCACCACGCTGACCAAGTGCAGATTGGCAGACTTCTCATGCTTTCGAGAACATTATGAAGAACTCTCAGGCATGCAGATGTCCTGTTACGGTTAACAGCAGGTGACATTAAATTCCTCAAAATCGTACACTTACGTACATAATTAGTGCCGCTTGGATGTGAACCCGAGTGAGGGGGAGGTCGCCAGCCACTGGACTGTCACCGCTTTTAATACAATCTCACCAAGTTAAAATTAATTCATAGATTTTCTTGAGCAACATGCTGCGCTTTCCATTATAGGCTTCTCTAATTAAATTCATATAAGAGTTTTTAAGTAGCATTGTAAATCACTTGGGCGTCAGCTTCTCGAGGAACTCTTGCAGCGCCAGTGCCTTGGCCAGGCGGCGGCGGAAGTCCTGTGGACAATTAATTGAGTTGTTAATAAAGTTATGAAACTGTGTAAAAATTATGATGCTCGACTGCTGTGTTTGTGTGTGCTGCGAGACCGTAGGACAATGTGCTCCGCGCCGCGATGCCGGGCAGCGGTAGGCTGTAGCAGCCAGAACAGTAGGGCATGAGTCCTGAATAACGTTTGGTAATAATATGAAGCTCGTAAAGCCGTCGGTCCCGGTTGTGTTCAATGCTGGAAACAGTCGTTAAGCCTCGCCGAAGACCTTCGGGTGGCTTGAGAACATTCGACACTGAGTTGGCCACTAACCCCTCTACCAATCCGCATTGGAGCAGCGTGGTGGAGTATGCTCTAGACCTCCCGCAGAAGTGTCTGTGGGGGACACCCGTGCCCAGCAGTGGGACGTCTAATGGGTCGCAGCGATGAAGCTCTAATTCGGTGAGTGATACTAAGGTAAATAAGTCTTTGGTGTATAAAGTCACGTAGGAGGCAATTATTTTAAATGGTAGAGTTTAGGAATTAAATAGACACGAGCAGTATACACTACGAACTTCAAGGCGAGGGGTATTGACACTTTTGTTTGTAGCGTTCATAGCCCAAAGGCTAGCGCCGATCGTGTGTGATTGACCGAGCCAAGCAACGCCGGGCGCGGACGGTCCGCGGATGGCCGCTGGTGGCAAAATTTCCTGGGCGCTTCCGTGTTTCGGTCTTAATAATTGGAAATTTTATTCTTACTTTACCTAAAAAAAGGCATGCAAATTACTATAGCATAATTATAATAACAATCAATGGAGGTAATGTTTTACCCTGTATTGAGCCAGTGTTTCAGGGTGGGGGGTATGTTCAGGTATGTTCAGGGGTACCGACCTGGTGCAGCGCGGCGCCGGCGGCGGGCACGCGCGCGGTGAACATGTCGGGGCTCATGAGGCAGAGCGCCTTGCCGTTCATGGGGAACCGCTCGGGCCGCCCGCCGCGCCGCGCCACCCACGCGCCCACCTCCGCGCGCCCCCACACGCGCGGGTCTGTCGGAGACAAAAATTCACACTTTATAATAGCTATTCATATGTGTTTCTTATAACTTTATATAACTTTATTCTTATTATCTTGTGTTACAGTAGGCAGCAAAATCAAATCACCGCAAATCCCGTATGTCGAGCAGATAGTTGACTTGTAATAATAATAAAAAATCTTTATTTCAGATAAATATCCAGTACATAATTTGGCCCGCGTATTTAAAAATTCTCAATTCAAATCTTGGTCTGAACTGCAGCCCCGCCGCTATGCTAGCGGCCTCAGCCATGTAGGCCTTCAGGCGGCCTAAATACTTCCAACAATCTTCTTCTTAGTCTAGTTATCAGTGCCACAAGGTCCCGGTAATGAGTTGGATGGAAGAAACAACCCGTTGATAGGTTGCAACCAAGCAAGGCGTCAGACAAGGCAGATCGAGCGAGGCGTCAGGCAAGGCAGCTCGAGCGAGGCATCAGGCAAGGCACGCACCCAGAGGCAGGTCGTCCTCCTGCAGCACGCGCAGGTCGAAGGCGCCCCACGCGCCATCTGCCGGCGGCACGCGCTCACAGCGCGCTTGCGTCGGCATTGTGCGGTTACTCTGCTGAGACTCTGGAATACAAGAAATTAACTTATTAGTTTGTTAATTTGTTTATTTCAGTTACAATAACAACTCTAACAAGCCAGTTGCAAGTAACTACTAAGTAATCTGTGCTAGTAGTGGCTCGGAGTCTGGATTTGTGCCCGGCGCGGCACTAGGCTTACGTGGCACAAACAGAACCGGTGAAAAGTGGGTGTATTACCTCTGCCTACCGCTGAGCTTCAAGGGAATGTGTGATTTATGTTTATAACTTAATATTATAACTGTTGGCAACCCAACAAATTAATGTATTAGAAAATGTCACGTCAGTGCGGACATAATGCAATTATTCTTTCACCACGAGTCACGATCCTTCTTAAACTCACTCCGCAATAAATACGTGTATAAATACGCCTCAACTACGTGTTTCACACAGTCCACCACATACAAAAACGCAACATCGACTTCGAAGCGCTCAGCTTTATGGCTCGCGTCGATCGTAAGTGATCCGAGTCAACGTCAACGGCTGGGACAAATTTCATGGAGGCTTCCATGATTCGGAGGGCACATTTAGCCATAGGTTCCGGTTGTTTTCAATTATAAAACAATCGTTGAGCCTTTTCGAAGACTAAGGCCTTCCTTAGGTCTTGGCTTGAGAACATGTGACACTGGGCTGGACATTAACCCCTCCACCAATCCGCTTTGGATCAGTTTAGTGGAGTATGCCAGGACTCCCGCACCTTAGGCTGTGAGCCCCGTGCCCATCATTGGGTCGCGTATAGGTTTTATGCATTTAGTTTATAACATCAATAATATACCTCCCTAAATCCATTTCCAGGCACAGTCGGAAATGACGTCAATCGTAAACTGAACGCTATGTAATAGATAGGGCGCCATTACCGTGTAATCTGTGGTATCGGCCATTATCGCTATTGTCAGCCGGATAAGAGGCTGCGCAGGAAGCGGAAGACGCTAATACACGCAATTAAATAATAGTGCCTCCCTATCGCTGATAATCCAGCAGCGTGGCCGAGCTTGCTCCAGTCTCGATAGACGTAGATAGATAGATAAGACGATACCTTAACTTCGACTTCTGCGTACTCTAGGAGCTAGCTCGACTTCCATGCCGGTCCGTTAAAAAAATCGCTAATCGAATTTTATGCGGCCTCTATCTTCAACCTCACTCGGACGACTTATCTAATCAACGGTCCTTACCACTCAATTTCTTATTTCGTCTGGCGATAGATTTTGTACTGCACCTAAATGTTTAAGTATCATTTTTGCTGATCGTACGACTAACTCATTAGGAAATTCGCATACGAAAATGTGTCAACCATCACTATGTATCAAATTATTAAATTGTAAATTTTCAAAAGAGTAACTATCATCCGGCAGGTCTATGAAAATGCAATATTATAATGAATCAAACGAATTTGAACCGGAACCTACTTACAGTGTCATATCGGTTAGTACGGAACCCTAAGTTTGCGAGTTCGACTCGCACTTGAGCGGTTTTTCACACTTCATAATAAAATATACAGCTATGCCATGAAATGTGCTGAATTCTTGGCGCTATCATCTCTACTGAAGAAGTTGCTGTCATCGCCTAGTTATTAGTCTTGGCCACAATTAAACCCGCCAGCCCCGCCGCCCCGCAGTCCCGCCGCCCGCATCATCAATTTGCCAATAAAAGAAAACATCCTCCACATAATTGCATAATCGCCGCCATTTTGATCCGTCATTAGTACGGACGTGTGGCCCACATCCGGCTTCCGGCGAATGCGTTTCCGTCAAACCGTTCAGTATTCAATACTCCTTTACATTCGTTCATTCTCGTTCATTTCCCGAGTTTTGTGCGACTTCCGAATCTATTGTAGCAGTTATTTTGTTATGGGGTCCTCTATGATTGTATCGAATACTAAAGGAAGTACTAAACTACTGAAGGGTACAGAGGGGTTATTAATCTATACTAATATTATAAAGAGGAAACATTAGTTTTTAATGTTTTCACACAAAAACGACTGGACCGATTTCCAAAATTCTTTCACCATTAGAAAGCTGCATCTTCACTGGTGACATAGGCTATAGGCCGCAACAGAATCCTAAAGGCGTTATTTTAATAAACACGCAGTGCGTTGTAGGCTCGGCATGCATATGTCACCCACAGTCCACCAGTATAGAAGGACTGGCAGAACGCTTTAAATAAAGTGATTTTCACGTCTGCAGTACACCGAGCGATAAAGTTTGAAACATAAATTATGTCAGTAAATCAAACATTACATTTCAACTAAAGGCAGGACACGCACAGGATCTGGCATGTCACGAGCTTATGAGGCTGTGATAAAAAGGCAGCCTTGTGGACAGCCTTTTTTTGTTGACCGAACAACAAAAAGGTCGCCTAATCCGCCGTTAAGGAAGCTAACGAGCGCTTCGTTACGCCGCTGGAGGCTAGGACTAGGGTTGTGAACAAGCCAATCTTATAATAAATTCTTTTTTTTATGGATATAACAGCAAACGAGCATGCAGCATCACCTATACACTGCCACCCATAACAACAGACTCTGTACAAGACTTAAGTTTAATTTAATCTCGGCCACCGATGCGTGGTTATTCCTGAAGGCTAATGTTTATGATCGTTTTTAACAAAGTAACCGAAAACCAAACCTTCCCAAAAGGAACACAACTGCTGTAAAACAATTACTAAAGGCGGTGGAACTGCCCCGGGAGACTCGAAACAGAATATATATAAATATATATTGGTCCATATTTTATAATATAATCTATAAAAGTTATGTATAGACTCTACCACCGAAAATACTTGAAAGTGGAAGCATTTGACTAAACCGTCGGCAACCCTAGCAACGGCTGAAGAAACAGCAAGAAATGTCACGCCTCAAACAACGCTGTTGTAATTTAATCTGGATAAAGGAAAGCAATTTATTTTTCTATTAGCAACTTTTATTTACCAAGCATTACAAAATGGATAGAAAAACTAGGATAAAATTTATAATTGAGATCTCCGTCCATTGAGAGATCTTTAACAATTGATTTTGAGGTAACAATTCCATATCAATGAATGACAAAAGTATAACGGGAGTAAGCAACTTTTCTGTACCTAAATTTAATGGTTGCCATAATAGTTAGGTACAAAACTATTATGGCAACCACAATAATGAACGAGCTTGCTTGTAAAATGCAATGATATACGGTATGACTGTGTTAACTTGCAAGTAGCAAGTTAAAAAATAATGTAAGTAAAAATGTTTTAACTAGTTAAAAACAACAAATTTTTCATCAATAACATATTTCACGCCACAGAGCAAACCAACATTAAGGGCAAAGCTCATCAAACACCAACAAACCCAATGATGCGTTAAACCATATATCTATCTCACGCCAGATAATTCGTAACACATTTCGACCACACATGTCACATGGAACGAAATTCGAATAAAAAACAGTACGTCATTTGAGCGGAAGCGTGCGCGCCGTCTTCCCGCCAAACGGGCGCGGACGTTCCATAATAGAAATCGACACTTCCGCCCGTTTTGAAAAAGGAGCGCATTGTCCTTTTTTTGTATAATAGAAACCTATAACTCATTGTTTAGTTGAATAGGAAACATTTAATGGCAGATGTTAATTAATTACGATTATAAATTTTATTATAATCAGATTAGGATGTCAAATAAATTATTATCGTTTCAAGCACATCCTCAGATTTTAAATTCGCGCGCTTTGTTTGATGACATTGATTAAGTTTTGGTATCATATTTTGTACAATATTTTGATAACACTAATTTGACGTTTCTGCTGCACTTTGGACGGTCAAAGACCGAAGATCGATGAGAAGGGTTCTTCCCAAGATGACCTCTTCCTAAATGGCCAATTCCCAAAAAACTATCAAACTGCAGCGCATTTCAAAACGAAACTCTTAAATACTTACTTCCTACAGCCCTCTGTTATTGCAAGGAGTCAAAGTCACTGACCTCTGCGCCTATTAACTATGTTTATTTTGCAAAGTATTTGAATTAGTTTGCCATCCATTGCCATTCATGGCATTTCATAATTCCGCGCGAATTATACATATATGCGACGTATTTTTGAATCCTTACCCATAATAGTAAAAAAGCTGAAGAGTTTGTTTATTCTGTTTAAATCGTTTTACTTTTCAATCCACTGCGAAGTCGCGGACATCACCTAACAAAGCACATATAGGTATATCTACGTCATCTACGTGCTTTAATATCTTTGAACAAGCCCAAGAGTTACACTAACATAATGAGAAGCGGCGGCATTGTTAGCGCCGGAAGCGCCGCGAGAGCGCGGGAAAGCTGTAATGGCGGGAACACGTAATGGCGGGAAGCCGAAACAATGGCAGATAACGATTTCCTTTCAATTTCAAACTGTAATCCGGCTGTCTGGGAAAAGGAATAGAGATTGTTGGCGGGTTTTCTTTGTAAACTGTGTGCGTGTAGTAATTTGGATTCCTCTAGAACTTGAATTTATAAAAAAGTTTAAGTGGCACGTCAATTATAATACAATTAGACCACTTTGAGCTTAGTAATTAACGGATTCTAATGAGAGATCATCATATTTTAGAGCTTAGATTTAAGAGGTGAAATAGTAAAAGAAAGAAATTAAAATTGTATCAACCACCACAAGTGATTCGCAAACACTGAATGCTATGAAAGTAAGATATAATTTATAATCTCAAATTTTAGTATTTACTACATATTTCACAAATACAGGCTCTGTTCATATATATTTGCCACAAAACCAAATTCTGCCAACAGCGATGCTTATCTCCAATTATCCTCCATCCTCCTTTCAACATTCATTAGCATCACGCACACAGCGGCACTGACACACAGTATAGAGAGACAGGAGGAACAGTAGGTGATCTAGGCCTCTTACTTTATTTTAAGCTTCATTGGACCATCAGGGTATTTCTAATAAAATTTTAATAAGTTTTTTTTTATCACTTTTCATTTATGTACCTAACTGTATAAACAACAGATTCTGAAAAAGATTATAAACATTTATAAACAATCTGATATCGATTTTGAAAGCAATCGGTCCAATAAAAAAAGTTACTATTCAAGGCCTCACCCAAAATATGGGCAAATAAAAAAATCAATAGGTCAACTGAAGTTAATAAAAATGGCGGTATTTTTTTCCTTGCGAAAAATAATTTTATAACTCATGCCATCTTCATCTGTCGCGGATGTCAGTAGTGGTGGATGGGTACTATATGCTTGTTTACTATATTTTATCATAAATTCACTGCTAATAATTGCAATAATTTGTTCACTATCAACGGGTTTGCTTTCCAAACGACATGCACGAGGAAATTTTTCATTGCGTTGTTTTTTTGATTGCATAAAACGCGCATAATTAGTCATTGTATTTGAACCTGACCCCTTGAGAAGTCGAATTCCTAACCACTGGGTTTATCATGGCAGTTAAAATCTACAATAATAAATCGGAATAACTTTAAATAAAAATGATTCAAACTAAGTATCAAAACTTCCAACCTCGACTGTCATAAAAATCAAAATAAAAAAGCTGCGAATGATTTCAGCAAAAACCTGTACCTAGTTTCAATGCACAAGGTCTCGCCACTGGGTTTCTAGGTCAACCTGATTGTCTCTGGCGTGTGCTAACTGGCTAACTGGTAGTTGGTCAACGCAATTGTCCGCCGTGTGCTAACTGAGCAGCCGTTTCAGTTCGATACGATGTCGCCATGTGTTTCAATATATTGGTGTCTTAAGAGTATTAAACACTCTGTATTTCCACATTTAAATTTGCCGGTTTGATTAGATTCCAATCTAGGTTTTGATTGCTTGGTTTTCATATTCGTTTACTTTTATTATTTTATAGTAATTTGGAATTTGATTGAGTTGGACATTCTTCAATATAACAGGCCATATAGAAGTACTTTGAATCGGCGAACATGGCTGTCGCGCCGAATTCATGACTATGGTCAGATGGCGACCACCGATACGCGATCCGCGGCATAAATACGAAGAAAATAAGAATTATTTCCTTCACTTCCACCATATCTGTTGGTTTACAATCATCGATTTAGCCCTATTTAGCCACTTTGACCGTCTAAATTATAATTATAGGAGTTTCTCATAGTAGACCAAGTATACCGTAAACTAGAATTTAGGTAGTCGCTAACTAGCACTTTCGATAGTTTTTCATATTTATTTTATTTATATTTTTTAACAACTTTTTCTCTCATTTTCTAACTTTTAAATGTAACTTAATGGCTAGTACCCCGATTAGTATTTTTAATAAATGTCCTTTTAATATTTTGTACTTTTATGCTGTCGTAAAATATAATCCGCTAATTGGGCGCTATCTAATGATGATTTTATCAAATGCAATTTGCTTAGAGGCCTATTTATAGCAGTATTCTTCCAGGGTAGGGGGTATGTTAGCTGTAGGTCCTCGCCTATTGCATACGCTTGCCTAATACATAGTTACATTAAAGTTCTCCCATTGTATAGTCCCACTGTTGGACACGAGTGTCTCCCACAGACAGCTGAAAGATGTTTATAACATACTTCACTACACAGCTCCAATGCGAATTGGTGGTGATTGGTGAAATGTTCTCAAGCCAGTTTTTGGCTAAGCCATTGTTTTACAATTGAAAACAACCGGGACCACGCCTTCGTCGATCCCATTCATTTCAATCGATGCGAGTTGTTGGGCTATGGACGCCTTCAGATACATAAAATAGTACTAAGAAAGATCCTGCTGACATTGATTTCCTTGCTTGCTTGATGGTCTCTATTATGATAATGAAACTCAAATGAACATATTGCATGTGAGTGTGACTACTCATGTTTGGTGCTAATTTAGAAAGCTTAACACCTACTCTGATGAAAGTGAAACATGTCAATGACAAGATAAGTGTACTTGTATTATGAAGAGAAACAGGAAAAGTCAGTGTCACTGTGACCTCTCTAGACTGGGCAGTAGAGTCTAGACTCCATCTAGAGTTTAGGTCAACGCCAACGACTAGCTACGATACCTAGTAACCTAGTAATACTCATAATTTTCAAGAATTTTTATTACAACTTAATAACCGCACATTTAATAAACGCACAATATACATCTAGATTCTAGATTGAAGAACTCCAGTCTTAATTAGTCAGTCAGATTAAAAATTATTACCTATGATTTTTTACTTACAAAAGAAACCTCTGTCTTACATTGTAACAATGCAATGTACTTAATGCACAATCCATTTATCAAGGAAAAGCATTGGATTTCAAGATATATAATATACTTATATGTTATGTTTGCTTCAATGTAGTTAATGCAAAATATAAATAGCTATTGAGCTCCATATAAACCCCATTCATTGGTGCATGATTAGAACAGTTAAAATAAAATCACGTTTATCAAATTCAACAAAATAAACTTACATCAAAAATTTTATTTATAACGTCGACAGCAAAATCCTTGTCTTGAATATCTACAAACGACTCACTTTTCACTGATATGTCTTTAACACTTGGGTTTTAATTCACAACAATAAGGCGTAAAATACGATCGATTTTACTACCGATATCGGTTGAAGTAACACGCCGCCCCGCTCTCCGTCACGACAGAAACGCGAATGAAATGAAATTGAAAATGAATGCTTCTGTCAAGCTGCCGTATCCAAACTCAAATATGAATGAACGCAAGATGTTTGAGTTAGATCTATCATTAAAAAGGCCGTATCTCGGACTAACGATACACAAAAATAAACCTTTACGTGAAAAGATAAGGTTATTAATTGACTAGAGTAAGATAAAGCTTTAGGCTGTTTTTAGAATCAAAGAGATTTGCAAATACACGTCGTGCGGTTTAGTGGCCGGATGCGGGTGGTCCGCTATCTCGCTCCTACTGGCGCATCACGTCTTATGTGAGAAAGAGATAGTAGGCTTTGTTTTTAAGAATCGATAATGGTATTCTCGCATCCTGCCTGTCAGCATGTGCCCTGGAACTAATCGTTTCCGGATCACTTTTGAGATGTCATAATGTCGTAACATCATAGATTTTGTAGTTCGAAAATAAACCTTATTAAGAGTTAAATATGTGATAGGTACTTTATCCGTTTTGCAGTTAGGATTATTGTGACAAGTCGAGATGTAGTAGATAATTAGGGACGCATTTCCGTTACTATTTCGGATTCCCGCGCAAAAGTATTTTCGGTAATGGCGGACGTCGCCATAGTTGACCTTTTTCCTTTGCTTTTTCTAAACATTTCGCAGGAACTAATTAGGTTTATTTCAAGATCGAAAATGCTAAGAAGTGATTAAAATGTAACCGAATATCTTTAGCGAATAGTGCAAATATTTGCAGTGATTGTCATTGTTTTTATCACGGACCTTTCAGTGTTAATATTCTTTGGCGCCTTACATAATTGATTAAGTACCAGTGGGTCCCAGATTTTATATAATATATTATATTTTAATTGATTGATATTTTAATTGATTGTACCACTTATAGGTACTAATATGTCGCAGGCAGGCAGGACAACTGATGGGTAAGGAAACTCCTCGAGTGGAGGCCACGCCTCGGAAAACACAGTAAGTATTGGCCGCCCTCCGGCAGTAGACCGGTGACCTGAAAAAGACAGCGGGAAGCCGGTACACTCAGAAGGCTTAAGGTGCCTCTGTCACGGGCTTATGTCAAACAGTGAACTCTACGCTTAGCTATAAAGACTGAATTTAAATAGTTTTCAGGTAAGATAAGATAAGATAATATTTATTTGCAAAAATGTGGTTACATGTTTAGGATGGTCAGTTACATAGGTGCCTCACATTTGCC
>DWTT01000609.1:0-14661 GCA_018250895.1 Carterocephalus mandan
CTGTAACTTCTATATCCTAGGAGGAAACAGGGGACTACGTTTGTATGGAAAAAGTGTCGACTCATATCCTCTTAATCCAGAATATGTTCAAATATTTGCACTTAAATGGTACTCATTATTTTTATATGTCTCTAAACAATTTTAATCGAATTCATCTTACCACTGAATACGATATTATTGAAATTGAAATGCTAGCAATTTTCATCTAGTCTATATAATGTAAGGAAAATTGCATTTGCAAGTGCATTTATCAAATGGTTCCACCATGAATTCCTTGTTCAAGGAATTCGTTTAACTAAGCCCTGTATAAAGATGTAGATAGGATTAGTATGAATGTAAGGTAAATTGTATTATGTTTATGCAACTATTTTTATATGGCGGCTCTATAAGAAAATTCGTTTTTGTTACCTAGCATATCACTTAAACCCACTTCTTTTTTTATCTACGTAATACGTATTTTATATTTTCTCTTCAAGGCGTTTTTAGGTAAGATATATAAACTTGCTTTAAGGTTTGTTGTTTCAGAGAGTCTATCAATCAGTAAATATCCAATATGTATGTGGTGCTATAAGAATGTTTGTGCCTCAGTAGATCATGATATAAGATGTTATATACTGTATATAATTTAGAATAAGTTTAATGTGCACATGATAAGCCTTTCTTAACAATGGTTCCGATCTTCGTAATTATAATGCTACGTATCTTGTTTATAGCTGGTTCAATATTGAATATCATATTTTTAATTTATCATACTTGTATACCAATAACAAAATATTTCATATATTGAATCTGTAGTGTAACAAATAGGCTCAAATTACCATAGACAAAAACATGGTATTTAACAATAGGTTTGTGTATAGTCCAATTTAGTCTGGTTTAGTCGTATTTGGCTGCTTAGATTTAGTTGTTAATTGTATATACAAATCTATACTTTCTTTATGTTTTATCTAGTGCCTTGCCCAGTAACAAATACCGTAAACATTCATAAAAGAGCTTGTGCAGGCGAGAGACTTTGTTTGCTTACGAATTTATCCCACATTACATTTCTACCTCATATAACGCGCAAAAGGAGCTGGTAAATACCGGGTATATTATATTATGTAAAAAAAAATTGGATCAGCTTATATTAACGCAGATAACATATATCTTCTGCGCAACACTTAAACCACAGTTGCTACAATAAAGGACTACTAAGATATTTATTAAGTAACAAAAGTAACATATGAAGCGTACCTACAAATTATTCTTGTGAGCCAATTTCTATTTCAAATTAGTAAGGCCTAATTGATTCAAAACTTTATTTTTGGTCATTTATTTTACTTTTGCACAAGATTTTAAGTTTACGTACATAGTGATTGTGCCATTAGCTTTTATTGATACTGACATGCGATTGAATTGGATGACTTGTTACAAACATGAACTATAATAATGAATACATTGGTTATTTAAATTTGTTAGTAGTCATTGTTAATAGACAAAATATATTTGCATTTAAATTGTTTTGATATTGTTGACTTAGCTATGAACCTTATTAAATCATTTAAATGAAAAAATAAACCCTGTAGTACGTTCTGTTTATATTATGAAAATATATTTATTATTGTCTTATATGATAAATATACAATCGTAGTGTTAATAATTTCTATACTGTCATAACATTTTATGTAAAAATTTAACTGACTGAGATTTTTTGTAATAAAACTTTTGTACCTGCTAAAGAGTATATTTGTTATTATTTTAAACTTGTACCTTTATAACCCCTTATGCACTTGCTCAAAAACTTTATAACCTCTTAAAACGCTACCAAATCGCTGTAATTTATATTACAACTTTTTAGTAGCCTTTGCCCGCGTCTATTTCAAATAGAACAAAATAGCTTATTCCTCGTAAAAATAACATTTTTCGAAATTTAAAGAGTAGGTCTGCTGGCCTATTATGAAATTGGCTGGATAATTTCAGTGCCTGGATTAAGTCCAGCCAGTTGATTTCGTGAAAATCTTTGAAAATGTTGGATGGATAACTTCTGCTTGTGTGTTCATCTTAATCCTATGAATGTTTACAATGTTAAAACAGGCACTTGAACAATAAACTTAATTATAGAAGCTTGAGAAATTACTCTGTTATCAATTACTTTGTCAATTACTTACTTGTTGTCATTTACTTTACTGAAAGGTGGTTAATTTAAAATTATGTACTTCTATTCAGTTCGTAATGTAGAATAATTTCTACATCACTGACTGAATAGAAGTAACGTAGTAGTAAGCTTACGAGCGAGTTCAAAAGGATCGTTTTACATGAACTGGAAAATCATTTTGATTTTTAAATCTGAAATAAAATTATTATATAACCCTTTAAAAATCACCTGGATTGAATATAAAAATGACAATGACCTAAGCTTAGTCGTTCTGGAAACACGATAAGTTAAGAAATTAGATAAACATAAATCTTTTTTTTTATGGATACAAGATAGAAAACGAGCTTGCCAATTAGGTATAAAACCTATTTGGTTCCCTATAGGCTATACCACCTACAATAAAAATGAAATTTATTGTAACCCTTGAGTTAACAAATAATATTTAAGTTCGATAAGCACACCGTGTCATCACACATTCAACCGATATAAACCACATGGCCCCTGCCATGGCTAGTAATGGATACGAGGGGCGGTAACACTATTTTTTGAATTATTGGATATTCCTTTCAGTCTATATACAAATGCCTGCCGCGCAACACATTGGTCATGTCTTCAATATTTATTCAGTACTTATTTCTTATTGTGTGGTTTGTTCAGCTGGATTGTGAAGTCTATCAAGACCGTCCAAAAATCAAGAGTGTCGATGGGAATCTAATATTGCAACCGGCTCAAGACAAAAACATTTATTTGAACCCCAACGGCCCCCAGTCCAGTGTGTTTGTCGGTCAGATCAATCTGCTTAGCCTCCTATCTTCAAATGTAACTGGGAATCATCAATCTACTGACGACTATCAAATCGTTTCCAATGTCCCTATCGATATATTGCGTCGTCTCGAAATATTGGAAACATTGACGACCACATTGCAAAATTCACAGAACTTGACAATTTTGTCAAGACGAGTTAGCAGAATAGCTAATCGAGTATCGGTTCTCCAGTCACTACTGAACAGCCGAGCGAAGGACGAATGTCAATCTCAGCAATGTCAACACGGTGGTACTTGCTTAAACTTAGCGAACGGTTACCATTGCCTCTGCCCGCCGAATTGGGAAGGCAAAAACTGCGAAGTCGACGTCAACGAATGCCGCAACTTTGCTGGAACCGACTTGGGATGCCAAAATGGCGCGACGTGTCTTAACAGGCCCGGCTCGTACGAGTGCCTGTGCAGAACGGGCTGGTTCGGACTGCACTGTACGCGAAAAGCGAAGGACTGCAAAGAGGGAGACTACGAGATGTGTGGACACGGCACCTGTATAAATACCGAAACCGGAGAGGGAATCAAATGTATTTGCAATCAAGGCTGGACCACCAACGGCACGGGGGTTGCGTGTTTAACTGACGTGGACGAATGCGACCCCAGCAACGGCGCGCGCTGCTCCGTCAACCCCAGAGTGAACTGCATCAATCTTCCCGGCTCCTTCCGCTGCGGCCGCTGTCCTCCCGGCTACGATGGAGACGGTTTCGTGTGCTACGACATCGATGAATGTCAGACCATCCCTAATGGAGGTTGCAGCATGAACCCGATGGTTACCTGCCATAACACCGTAGGTTCGCGCGCTTGCGGCCCGTGCCCCCCAGGATTCGATGGCGACGGCGTCACGTGCAATTGGAGAGGATCGTGCTTCATCAACCGCGGCGGCTGTCACCCTTCTGCGAGATGCGTCGAGACGCCCTCACTGCCAATAGCTCAATGCATATGCCCTCATGGAATGGTTGGAGATGGTATAGGGATTCACGGATGCTACGTTCCTACTGGCAATATATCCCAACGATGCGAGGGTAACCCCTGTGGGCTACACGGACAATGTCATCCACTTCGAGCGGGCTACACATGCATATGCTTTAAGGGTTTCAAGGGAGCACATTGTGATAAAAGTGACAATCCGTGCTCAAACAACCCATGCCTTAACGGCGGTTCCTGCACCTCGACCGATACGGGGTTCACATGCGAGTGTACGGCACTGTACTCTGGTACTTTTTGTCAGCTACATTCTAAACCATGCGGAGGAGTCTTGGATGCGGAAGACGGCAGTATCGTGTACCCCACATCGAACACAACGTACAATCACAACGCTCGCTGCGCCTGGGTGATACACACGACTCCGGATAAAGTGATAAACGTGACGTTCAGCAAATTCAACTTGGAAGACAATGGCGATTGTCTTTATGATTTTTTACAAATCCACGACGGTAGAAGTTCCGCGAGTCAACTCATAGGGCGTTTCTGTGGAAGCACTTACCCGAAAGGGGGTAATATTTTATCCAGTCACAATAACTTATACTTTTGGTTCAGATCGGATCGAACGGTCGCCAAGGAAGGATTCGCTTTGCATTGGTCTAGCGTGAAGCCTACTTGCGGCGGCGAAGTTGACGCGACGACGCACGGACACATCAGCTCGCCCGGCTCTCCTGGCAAGTACCCGCCCAATCGCGACTGCTACTGGCACTTGGCTACCAGTTTTGGTAAGAGAATTCAATTACATTTCTTCGAATTTGATATTGAGAGTCACCCTAACTGTAGTTTTGACTATGTTGCCATTTATGATGGAGAACGCACCAGTGATCCACTTCTAGATAGATATTGCAACTCAACCCAGCCTGCTCCTCTTCAGTCTTCTAGTTCAGATATTCTTATACATTTCCATTCGGATGCTCACGGTGCGGGCAACGGCTTCCAGATAGCTTTTTCCCCTGCTGATGGCATCCCGGGCTGTGGGGGTTACTACACCGCTGACAAGGGGGAAATCAGTTCGCCGACATTTGACAACAAATATTTAAATAACTTAAACTGTGAATATAAAATTAAAACTGGGCCCGGCACAAAAATTCGTATTAACTTTAAATCATTTCAGTTAGAAAGATCATTTAGGTGTAGGTACGATTACCTTAAAATATATGATGGACCATCATCCGAGTCACCACTTGTAGGGAAACCCTACTGTGGTAATATGTATCCCAAATCTTACACATCGAGTTCTAACACTCTTTTCCTCAAGTTCGTAACGGACCATAGCATGGGTTCCGGTGGATTTAAGTTAACGTATGAGAGCGTCTGTCACATAACTATTTTAGGGGACAGCGGAATTTTAAAATCTCCTGGCTATCCATTTAGCTATCCAGACAACAAAGTATGCGAATACCTCATCAGAACCCGGCCGGGTAGGTCGATTGTCCTGACATTCCAAGATTTCGACATAGAAGATAATCGACAATTTGATTGCCAATATGATAATGTTGAAATTAGAGATGGAATCGACCGTAATGCAACTTTGCTAGGAAAATACTGTGGAGGTTTAGATTATATCCCGCCCGCCAAAACGTCTACATATAATTACATGTATATAAGATTCACTTCGGATATTAGCATCTCGGGCACAGGTTTCTACGCAAATTATACAACCGTGGACACCAAATGCGGCGGTATTCACAGAGAATCCTCCGGCACAATTAACCACCCCGCGGTGGGTGATACGTATGACAATTACGAGACGTGCACATGGATGGTCATTGCTCCTGAGGGAATGCATATCATGTTAACCTGGAATAGATTCGATCTCGAATTCTTGGGCATTTCGACCTCCTGTAGCAGTGACTTTGTCCAATTAATTGAAATTGATGATGATTCAGAAAGCATCTTAGGAACCTACTGCGGTAGTACGTTGCCTCCCGCTTTAACAGTTGTGAGTAATCGGTTGATGATAAAGTTCATCTCGGATATGAGTTTAAAAGGATCCGGATTTTCTCTTTCCTATACATTTATGGATGCCAGCACACACTGTGGTGGACTGTACGTAAAATCTCATGGCTTTATATATTCACCGGGATGGCCTCGCCCATATGAACCAAATCGAGATTGCAATTGGACAATCCTGGTGCCAGTTGGCCAACAAATTTTGCTTAATATTACTAACTTTGATCTTGAAAGGCCTTTGCGCGACAAGTGCGATCTTGGCGATTACTTAGAAATCAGAAACGGAGCTGCAAACACAGCTCCACTAATTGGCAAATATTGTGGCAATTTTTTGCAAAAACAAATAATATCTACGGCTAATTCTCTTTACTTACACTTTCATTCCGATTTCTATCTCTCCGGAACAGGGTTTCAAATCGAGTGGGACGGCACTTTAACCGGTTGTGGTGGGACCTTGACTAGTAATAGTGGTAGTATTTCGTCCCCGAACTATCCGGAAGACTACAATGAAAATTCTGAATGTTTCTATAAAATTGTTACAAGTAGTGGATCGAGAATTCGCATATCTTTTATAGATTTACAGTTAGAACGTACTTCGGGTTGTTCAGATGACTATGTAGAAATATTTGACGGGAAAGATAGTACCGCGGCTAGCTTTGGCAAATACTGTGAAATGACACCGAAGCTTAATAATATTGAAACCACAAGCAACCACGCTTTCATTAAATTCCGTTCAGATTTTCTATTGAAAGCAAAGGGTTTTCTGCTCAATTACGAAACAATCTGCACTAATGTAGTAAGCGGCTCCTATGGAGTAATTGAAAGCCCTGGTTTCCCAGGCAATTACCCTACGAATGCTAATTGCTCGTGGACTATAAATGTTCCAAAAGGAAATAAAATAAATGCCACTTTCACACACTTTGATATTCATACGTACTATAGATCATTTTATTCTTCTTGGTCTAGATATCATTCTCTTCGGGAACGGTTTTCTTCGGTGCCTGCATTTCCAGTACGTGGCTGCGACACGGACTACATACAAATAAAAGAAGCTACGGATAGAAACTTCACGAATAAGTTATGTGGTACAGTTATTCCTCCTCAAATACACACCAAAAGCAACTCCTTGCAAATAAAATTCGTATCTGGCGTTTACTTTCCAAGGACTGGCTTTCGTTTGGAATGGGTTCGACATGGCTGTGGTGGACATATACAAAAACGGTTTGGGGTCCTTAATTCGGATCGAGATCTCTTTCTTCCTGGAGAAATAGAATGTGAATGGTTAATAGAATCACCTGAAGGCACAGTCGTTACTTTAACTGTAACGGAAACAGCTATGGACGAAACAACAAACTGCTCTACAGATGCCTTGGAAATGTATAATGGTCCAACTGCTTCTTCACCACTCTTAACAAAATTATGTCATAAAGGTTCTGTATCTGTAGTATCATCTACTGAAAATTTTATGTACATTAGGTTTATAAAGAAATCAACGCGTCGTGATGCTTATTTCACATCCCGCTTTGAATCATTCGTTTCCGATTGCGGTGGACGAATTAAATCTCGGTCAGGTCTTATTCATTCTAAAAATTACCCTAAAAACTATGATAACAAACTAGACTGTATATGGTATATAACTGTTCCAAAAGACCATCGTATCGAAATAAATATATTAGATCTGGATTTATACAAATCTGATGACGATGATGAAGAACATTGTGATGATTCTATAAAAGTTTATGATGGTGCTAATGTTATCACTTCCAATTACACTTATCGCATTTGCCCAGCAACCAATTTATCTCAAATAATAACGAAAAATAATAATGTAGCTCTACAGTTCGTGACTAACTCTTATGGAACTGCTAAAGGATTTAAAGCCAATTTCACCATGATTTGCGGTGCCGTAATAGAAGCAATTCACAATGGCGTAATAAGGAATGACAAATTTATGAGCCAGAACACAAAAAATTGTACTTGGACTATACTTGCGCCGACACTATATCAAAAAATAAAATTAACAATAACCCACATATCCATACCGCAAGACTCAATAACTACTCGACGCTGCCCATCTTCCTATCTAAAAGTATTTGACGGAAACGATGACAGAGCCCCTTTGATAGGTGAATATTGCGGTCGCTCAGTTCCCCCTATGTTGGTGAGCCGAGGTAGTGCTATCACTATTAAATTTGGCACCTATACAAACATTATTAATGGACATTTTTCTGCTCACTATTCGTCGCTCGATACAGCTTGTGGTGGGAGTTTAACATCAGAAGAAGGCAATATTGCATCTCCAAACTATCCTCTTTCGTATCCGGTTAATGCTGACTGTGAATGGATACTTAGTACTTCTCCAGGAAATAGAGTTTACATAACTTTCGAATCTTTTGATTTGGAATATTCTGAAGGATGTAATGAGGACTACTTAGAGGTGCGCGAAAACAATGGAGGTGGTAAACTTTTGAATGTTTATTGTGGAAATGATATACCTTCAAATACAACCGCAGCCACAAAACTGTACGTAAAGTTTCACAGCGACAATAAAAATTCTGGACGAGGATTTATTGCACATTTTGGTTTTATGCATGGTAATGATATAACTGACTTAGATGTAGGAGAGATAGCATCGCCACTGTACCCCCATCCTTATGAAGGAACCGGTGAATACATTTGGCGAATCATGACTTCTGGGGCAAGTACTATAAGGATAAGCGTATATGAATTGGAAATACATCAGCGTGATGACTACTGTAATAGTCATTTAACTATTTATGATGGATACGATGATGAAGCTCCTGTTCTTGACACGCTTTGTGGAATAATATCAAGCGAATCACAGACAAAAATTCTTATGACAACTTCTAGTGTAGCTTATATAAAATTGGTGTTGGATACATCAAATACCGGATCAATTTTTAAGTTACGTTGGGCTAAATCTAACAAGAATTTTGAAAGTACAGATTTCCCAGAAAAAATTAACTGTGGTTCAAATGAGACAAAATTGATATTGAGCGGCAACTCGACGATCTTACAGACACCTGATTACCCCAATGATTATAAAAATAACTTAAATTGCGAATGGACTTTTAAATCTAACCCTGGGAGACAGTTGAATTTAATTTTTCAGGATATAGTCTTAGAAGAAACTCCATCATGTTATGCGGATTACATAACTGTTTATTCGTCTGATAATTTAATTCAATGGTCACCTTTGAAGGAACACATTTGTTTAATGGAAAACATTCGCAACAACACATTCACGTCGTCATATTTGAAAGTTAACTTTATATCCGATGCCAGTGTTTCTCGTAAAGGCTTTCAAGCTAGAGTTAAATCAGTATGCGGGGGGCCTATCACAGACCGGTCAGGTACAGTTAGTCCAACTAAGTTAGATATCGTAGGTATTGTAGATTCTAACAAGAGATGTGACTGGACGATAAAAGTAAGACCAGGCCGGACTGTAAAGTTGAAATTTGATCATTTTAACATTTCGAACAGTGAAAATGAATGTAACACATATGTCATGTTGAAAAATGGAGAATCAGCTCAAGCACCATTACTTGCCAAATACTGTGGTCATGAGCACGAGGAGAGAAATGATCTTATATCATCTAGTAACGCTGTGTACATTACCTATAAAACTAGTTTCCCCTTTACGACACGAACATTCCAAAACTTTGTTGTGCATTTTGAAGAGAAGAGCATTGAATGTGGCGTCACTTCTAGCTTAGATTCAAGTCATAAGTGGGAAACTATTTCATCACCTAACTATCCTTCAGTACCTATTCCGTACACCGAATGTGTTTGGGTGTTTACAGCTCCACCGGGAGAGATTTTAAGGATAGACTTCATAGATCGATTTGATTTACAGACAGGTGATCCATGTTCACAGGAATTTGTGGAAATCAGAGATGGTTCCTCAGAAAACTCTCCTCTGAAAGGTCGTTATTGTTCAGAAAAGCCTGGAACGATTAAAACAAGCAATAATTACGTATATATTAAATATATTACTGAATTAGCTGAACCAAGAGATGGATTTAGAGCAAACATATCAATTGATTTATGTGGTGGCACACTCGTAGGTCATTCTGGTGAACTTACATCTCCAACTTATCCCAACCTTAGCTTGCGCTATGGAACAGTATGTGAGTGGCATATAATTGCTTCTCCGCGCCGAGTTATCCAATTGCAGTTTAAGGATTTAAATTTGCCCGAGTCTGAATCTCCATGCGATACAAAAGTAGAAATCATGGAAACAATACCGGCAAATAAAACAGTAACAATTTTGGATACAATATGTGATACTGATGATGTAGATGATATCCAAGACTTTATAACCACTTTTTCTAACGAAGTCACAATAAAGTTACGTATTGGCAAACCTAGCGACTATTTTCAAATTTCCGAATTTCGCGGATTTCGGCTGTCCTTTAATTCCTCACGACCGTCTTGTGGTGGCATAATAACAACATCTGAAGGTTTTTTGGAAACCCCAGGCTACCCCCGGAAAACTACGCTAGGATATTGTCAATGGGTAATCATTTTGCCTAATAAGAACCGCAGAGTACTTTTGGAACTTATCGATATCGATGCCAGCAATCAGGACCTAGGATTTTATAACGATGTTAATTTCAGAACTATTATACAGCGAATTAGTGGCGACGACACTGAAATACCGCAAGTAATTGAATCCACGGGAAATAAAATGGCCATCTATGTATTTGCAAGGCCGCAGGGTACGGCTCATCGTATAAAAATGAGATTTAGTTCTAACGAAGAAGCACTTTGCGGCGGTGAACTGACTGGATTATCTGGAATGCTTGACTCCCCGGATCTCGGTAGAGCTTATACATGCGAGTGGGAATATAATAACATAGATGACTCCACTAACTTTAATACTTCGATCGAATATAAAACAATGCTAATCAAAGTGGCAATTAACTCATCATCTACCTCGAGAAGTCTTTGTAGATTTTCTGATTCTGCTTTAACAATTAGAGGAAACGCTGCACAAAGTGCATTAACGTTTACAAGAATAATTTGTGCCAATAACACAAATGTCTCATACAGGCTACCCACGAGTTCTCTTCTTATAAAATCTGTTCAGAACGATCATTCTCATCTAAATTTTCATTTAAAGTGGCAACGTCAACCCTGCGGAGGAGTTATACACGTAGGACAAGATAGTCAAAACATTTTTAATATTCCAATTAATTACACCGATACAATTGATTGTGGCTGGATTCTTGTAATACCGTCTGGCATTCGATTGGAGATCAAATTAGAAGGTTCCTTCAAATTAGATTGCTCAGATGAGTACTTACAAATTAGCCAAGGTTTAAGCCAATTATCTGCAGTGATAGAAGATTATTGCAGGGATCAAATGCCCGACAAACCATTTGTCTCCTCTTTTTCGCATACGCATGTACAGTATCATTCAAGAGCTCCTAATGCAACTAATTTAAAAGTTTTAGCCAGGAAAGTCACTGATCAATGTGGTGGCTTCCTTGCATCGAACGACTACGTTTTTTCCTCTCCAAATTATCCCAAAGGATACTCTAACAATATAGAATGTACATGGGAAATTCTAGCTGACGTCGGTAATAGAATATCTTTGCAGTTTGTAGACAGATTCGTGATACAGGATACCTCAAATTGTACTAAAGATGTAGTTATCATCTACGATTGGAATGACAAATACTTTGAAATTGATAGAATATGTGGTCGAAGTCTACCAAATGCTTTCAATTCTACGAGTAATAAAATGAAAGTTACATTACGTACCGATGATTCCATAAGTTTAGACGGATTTAAAGCACATTGGGTACCGATTTGTGGGGGACATTTTATAGCGACCGAACAAGAACAATTTATTTACAGTCCAAACTATCCATATGAATATTCTGCATCTCTAGAATGTGTTTATGATATTACAAGCGTAGACCGACCTATATTTTTGAAATTCTACGATTTTGAATTGGAAGGTACATACCCAGAATGCAGGTATGATAATGTTACAATCGGTCAAGGACGGAATAGCTATTCCTATGATGTATATTGTGGTAAGGAAATGCCTCTACCAACAAATAGTTATGACGACATTAAAATCATATTTAAAACGGATCCTTATACACAAAGAAAAGGATTCAAATTATCTTATTCTATCTTCTCATGCGGCGGGGTGGTAAAAGAACCAACAGTAATAACACCTGGTGGTATAGAATCTTATGATAGTAACATGAATTGTACTTGGAAAATTGAAGCTCCGACAAGCAAAATAGTTGTATTCAAATTTATTTATTTGGATATAGAAAATAACGGAGACTGTTACAACGACTATGTTGGAATATTCAACGGGGAAGAAGTAGACCTGATAAACCGAATAGCATTAATATGTGGAAACTTCAATTCTACGACAACATTTAGAAGTAAAGGCAACAAAGCAGTTTTACAATTCGTTAGTGATAGCAGTTTAAATTACAAAGGCTTTAAAGTTGATGTCTTCTTTAGTTATTCAGAATCAGTTGGTTGTGGAGGACGTGTAAATTTGACGGAAGTGTCAAATCATATTTTAAAATCTCCTCTCATTGGTACAAACTTAGTCTATGAAAACTATTTAGATTGCCACTGGGAATTAGTAGCACCAGTTGATTATGTTATAAAGGTTCAATTTAAATCCTTCCATGTAGCGCCCTGTGAAAATGTTAATCAAACAGCCTTGGGTTTTAGTAAATGCGATTGTGATGTTGTAGAAATAAGAGATGGACTTAATCCAAACAGTTTACTCATCGGGACATACTGTGGCCACACCATGCCACCACAGTTAATTTCATCTCGTAATTTGCTCAGCTTAAGACTTTCTACCGATGGAGAAATAAATAGTTCCGGTTTTGAAGTGTTATTACAAACACAAAGATCTATGTGTGGCCAGAACACAATTCATGTCAATCACAATTTGCAGCGCTTTACGTCTCCTGGATACGAAACTGGATCTATTCCACGTGGATTACATTGCACATATGAGTTGGATACTAGCAGCGAAGCTTACAGTACTGTACAAGTTTCAATTCATAATCTAGATATTGAGGGTCGTAGGAATGATAAATGTAACAATGATAAGCTTGTCATAATTGGCAATCCTAAACCACACAATGCATCTTTAGGTCAACATTTTATCATGAGTGAATCAAGAGAAGACTTCTTTACGCATGCATATTTCATTGAAAGTACGTTAAATTTTCCAGTGACGTTTGAAATGTGCGGTTCAGTGGCATCTGCGGACTTTTATGTTCAAGGCAACATAAATATTAATTTAGTAACTTCACCTGATAGTTCCCTTATGAGACACAGAGGCGTTGAAATAGAAGTAGCATATTTAGGGTTTTGCGGTAGAAACTATACCGGCATACACGGTAGAATACAAACTGGGTACGATAGTCTGACAGAAGAGGATAAAGTAAACGATTGCTACACTCTCATTACAGCGCCCGAAAATCATACAATATCACTTTATTTCATGACCGTTGCACCCGACTACTTCGACGATAAAGTTTTCTTAAAAATATTCGACGGAAATAATACAGACGCAAACTTACTCTTAAAATTATCAAAAGAATATACGGAATCACCATTGTTTTCTAGTGGTCGATATTTGCTCATTCACAATCGTAGACACGGTTATAACATGATAACGTATGATTTGAATTATGTGACCACTGACCGAGGCCAGGGATGCGGTGGCTCGATTTATAATGAAATGGGTCGAGTCACCAGTCCTTTGTACCCTGCACCTTTTCGTAGAAAAACGTCCTGCAAATGGGACCTTAAAACACCCGACGCCACTCGGCTACTATTGCATTTCACCGTTTTTGACATGGGAAGATCTTGTGATCAGAATTACGTGGAACTGCAGGACAGAAATGGAAATACAATAGCAAGGTTTTGCGAGGAAGTTCCGGCAGACCAGACTAGTATCGACAATTTCATTAGGATAGTATTTGTTACTACTATGAATAACGGAGGATCAGGATGGGTTGCAGATTTTGTTGGTATTGTCTAAATTATTGTAATGTAATTTTCTGAATCCATTTTTAAAGCGAAGTATTTCGAATTATTTTTAATGTATAATTAGTAAATAATCAGTAGCTTACCAAGTTATTTTTTATCTGATTACCTATGTTACATTTACGAGTATTTTAATTATTATTAAGAATTCATTTGTAATTCGTGTCATTTTGTTGATCATAAAAAGAATAAAGATAATTAGCATCGTATTTTATTGCTTTTTCTATTACATACGGTTTTCTAGGTTTTTTTATATGGACGATAAAAACGAGCATGTACTCGTAGCACCGGCATTCGCCGCCGGTCACGGCATCTGCGAACTTAATCAAAAAGATTAATTTTTTTTAGTAATGAAGCAAATAGTTCGTATTTCACTGTTGAACGTTAATTTACTATATGTTTAGCTGATTTTTCTATTGAGATTAGATATGCATTATTATGGTATTATTTTAATTTTAATTTTGTTTACATTCTTGTTCTTCAAAATTGGGTTTTATTTTCGTTTTAGATATATTAAATTTTTTATGTAGGTATTTTTTTGTTCGTTCAAAACTGAATTTATTCTATCGCTAAAACTGCTTTTTATAAATTATCAGATTATTATCTTTTTTTTTTTTTTTATTTTTTTTTTTTTTATGTTTTTTTTTTTTTTTTTATAAATTTTATTTTTTTTTTTCTTTTTTTTGATTCAAAATATATAAATATTTT
>DWTT01000610.1:0-14655 GCA_018250895.1 Carterocephalus mandan
ATATTTGTTAATTATCTACGCTAACGCATTAGGGTAACCTGTCAAGTTAGTCGTAAGTTTTTATTAAATAAATAAATTAGTTTATTTATTATACTAATTATACATTAAATTTAACACACCATTATACCTACAGGTATATCCTCGAAGAAGGAGGCAGAGGTGTGTAAGTTATCACTTGTTTAGGTAAACAAAAAAAAAACAGGTCCCATGTAATAGGTGGTGAGACTATTGCTATGCGACGGAGATAAATCCATACTCAACTTATACTGACTCAATTATTCTAATTGTCCTAGAAATGTCCTGAATAACCATATAACACAAGCCTTGTCCCGTAAATATTTTCCCTAGGTAAGAAAAAGCACATTTCAAAGTTTTCACTTGATAATACTCCCCCTGCTCCTCCCGCGGGTCCTAGAAATATGCAAATACATAGACTGGATCATCACATAGCATAATTTTTATTCCGAAAATATGTTCATAAGGAAGAAGAAGTTTCCTTGATAATACTGAAAACGTTCGACGAAATCCAACCAATGTCCAGCCAATTTGATAGCAGGCCAAGCACAGACCTCTAAACTCGCTCAGAACGCTATTTTCTAATTTCAAAATTGCAGTCGTACAAAAGCTAGTTAAAAATAAAATAGTTTTATCAAACTCATCTTCGTACATATGTTATTTAATCTGTTCATCGTGCTAGCAACGTATAATCATGGGCCATGTGATTTCAATCAGCCCAGAGGAATTTGTAATTCACTATTTGGAATTTGTATTCACACTCTTAGAAGCCCATATGCGTATTTATAGAGATAAAAGTAAAACAATCAAAACATATGTTGTACTGTTTTTAATTTACATTGCATTACAATATTGACGGTTTGCGTTTAATTCCAGTACTTACTCGTAGGTACAGCTGAGTTAACTAGATGACGCATTTTAGTGACAATAGAAATCTTAAATTATAACTATGCAGGTGCAATCGAGTGATATGACGGTACAATTGTCTGGAAAGGGAATAATGACATTGCTCCTTCAATATACACAAATTTTAACATTTAGATTGCTTCCACGCGGCGTACCAAAGCTTAAGTTATAATTACGATTTTTTTTAAACTATACATATTCAGATAAGACAGGAATTGCTTATAACACTATAGAATATTTATTATTTTAAATTCTAGGAATATTTTTGATGTAAGTAGGTACTGATCTTATTCGAAAATTCCAATACAATAATAATAATAATACAGCTAATAATTTTGAGCTTTTCTTTACCTAAACGCATGATATGCTTCGTGCAAAACACAAATATATTTACAGTAACGTGTATCTAACAAATTTAACAAAATACTTAAATGACATTTGTATTATCTCTGCAATAAAATAACGACATTTTCTATTTATAATTTTGAACTCCATGTTTTTTTATTCAGTTGTAATTCCAACAAATTCTTAATTTTAACCTAAACGAACGCTTTGGTAGATTTTTTGACTAAACGAATGATTTAAAATGATTAAATAGTTTTTTTGCCAATATATTAACGTTATGTTACAGTTAATTTTACCTTAACAAAGACTCTTCCCCCATCATATTAACTACTAATTAACGTACTTAAAACCTTAGTCATCCAGATACGTCGAAAACTTTCAACCATGTTAAAATCTAGGAACGAACAGACCAATTCAAAAGAGTTATCTTACACTTTTTTTACCTACATCATCTGTTAATGTGTAATATTAATTTTAATAAATGCTTATATTTCTAAGGACATAAACATATCGAACTTAACCCTGATTGTGAATGTTATAAGGTATCATCTTTATTGCTCTCGATATATTATTTAGAGAGTCATTTCATAAGTACGCTCTTAAACACCGGTCATAGATTTTGTACATATCTAGGATTATATGAGAATTTACTAGCGACCCAGCCCTGCTTTGGCCATGTAAAATGTTTTATATACATAGATAAATTGCATTACTTGAATCAATTTACGTATCGTGTCATTATTAGCAATGAATAAAATATTGTCCAGTTGTATGAGTAAGTAGCTCAATGATAATATTCGCAAATGCTTTCGTTTTATTTTGAATGGAACCGTATGCATTGTCTTAATAAGTAGGTACGAAGAGACAACAACTATTAAAAAGACATCCCAAGCAAACGATGTATTGATATTAACTTTAAAAGACAGAAATATTTAGTACATTTAAATAACAGAAAATTTTTACTTTGAAGTATGCTGACCATTTAACAATTTTGAAATACAGTGCTTTTATTTAACGCTCATGGTTTATTTAGCTAAACTGACGTTACGATTGATTAGAACTATTTACAACATTATTAACAATTAATATTTTAAATATGAATGTTTTCGTCAATTTACCTTTCAGTCAACATGAACCAAGAAATGTTTTAGAAATAACGAAAATTTCTGTGATTTCTGAATATATTATTACAGAATATATTATTACAAGACATATTTAAAGTAAATTTTTAATGTCATATTGCAAACGATATTCATTCCTGTATGAATTTTATTCGAAGGGATGAGGCCAGAGCGGCGGTGGGGGGTAGGCCGAGGGCTATGTGACTGCGAATACGGAGACGGCGAGGGAAGTTCGTGGGGGGAGAGAGGGGTGCGCGGCGTGGGTTACTGTGTGAGGAGAGGAGGCTGGGGGCGTGCGGGGCCCGGGAGAGCATGTCACCTTGCCCACAAAGGATCTAATGTCGTCGCAATACGCATCCTCTCGCTCCGTATCGGCCGAGCTCGGCGAATCCCCCCCTTCCGCCTCGTGTTTCTTCAAGTGCCTATCGAGATTCGTCTGCTGACCGAAACATCTGTCGCATAACGGACACCTGAACGGCCTCTCTTTATTGTGAATGTTCCTCACGTGGCGCTGCAAGTTTGATGAAATGGAGAAGGAGCGTTCGCAGTATTTACATTTGTAAGGCTGCTCTCCCGTGTGAGTGCGCAAGTGCCTCGTCAGATTAGCGCTGCGCGGGAACACCTTCCCGCAGAATTTGCACGCGTAGCGATCGCGCATCTTACCGGTGCCGGCATTCGTCTCACGGAATTTGGCGTACGCACTCAGTTGCTGGTCCGGCCCATCAGCACCGAGAAGTGGGGATAAAAAATTGAACGAACTCGGTACGTACGGTGAGTGAGTTGAGAAGCGTCTCGAAAGAATTGATTCCATTTCATATGGCGGATACATAGCATTTATGAGATTATTATTGTGTTGTGGATGTACTGGCATCGGGAATGCCAATGGCGATGACACCAGTGGCTGTGGAGAGTCCTCCCTCTTTGGCTCCACTCCTTCTACGTCGACATCCATGTTATCATTCTCGGGAGACTTTCTTTGCCTTTCGATAGGGCTTTCTGGCGGAGAAAAGGATTTAACTGATGTATTCCGAAAGGTTCGTAACACATCAGTGAAATCTTTGTTATTCTTGGGTTCATCGTTATCTCCATCAGACTCCTTATCACTTTGTTTACGTCCTACAGATAAATCCAATGGTTGATCACCTTGATCCTTCTTTATTTCATCTTCGTTGTCTGAATATCTTTTTTCATCGTTTGTATTGCCTTTGGTTAAGTTTTTAGGTATAGTCGGGGACACTGGTATACTGCGAATACCTTCATTGTTATTGTGGTTAAGAGTTAAATTGTAGGGTGAGCTATGTTTTACATCATTATTTGCAAAATTGAATAGACCGACAGGTGGTTGTAATGGTAATACTGGCGAAGGTCTATGTTGAGAGTTCTCTTCTGATGATGGTGAGTGCTTGACGTGATGTACTTGGGGCTTGGGAGTAATTCTCTCAATGTTTTCATCCTCACGTTTAGCGAGATCAAATTCCATATCCTTCATCTTTTTTATTTCATCGAGCGAAGTAGAGCTGTCCCTGCTTTTGACAGACATCCGCTCCTCCTGATGTTTTTGTGCTAGTAAATTTGAATTCATGGCAAGATCGTGTTCCATTGCTAATCTTGCCCCTTGTACGTTGAAGAGTAATGGGTTTAAGAATTCTGGGGGGCAGGCAGCGGCCGCAGCGGCGGAAAATAACGCTGGGTAGTGAGCGAAGGTGTTGTATGGTAAAGGCAAAGCTTGTCCTCGGTACATCGGGAAGGGATTTGAGTTATTTTGCGTATTCATCCCGACGTTTGGTAATGGAGTCATCTGCGGCAGGCCCGGCGGTAGATGCCCTCTCAGCCGTACGTTGCCAGCGGAAGCAGTATCACAGAACCTTTTATGTTTTGTTAGAGCAGCGTAGGTTTGGAAGGGCTGTCCACATTTTCCGCACTCCACCACCGTTTTGCATGCCGCGTGCATCCGTTTGTGTCGACACAGGTTTGAAAACTGTGTATAAGACTGAAAAAGAAAAAAGAACATCTAGTTATTACAGACGTTTTGATAATTTAAATACCCATGAACTGGTACACGTCATGGGTAATCCATGCCTTGATGTCAATGGTAGTGATATCTTTCTTCGGAACATGCGGAGATTAATTTCTATCGCGCATAATTATATGCGATTAGAAAAGTTGCGTGATCCAGTTCAGTTACGTGACTGATTGATTATAGATGGAGTAGTTCTAGACCAATGAAGATGCATTAGAAATCTTTTTCTTTAAACTGCGACCCGTAGTTTTTTCACATTTGATTGACCCACTTGACTGGCGAATTATCATTCCTCGTAAGTCCACAATCCACTACGCTGGACGAGTGCTGGTTTATAGATTCTACATAATAATATACTGCTTCTATTCAACTTCTTCCACAAACGATTCAAGACCATTAAGGAGAACTCATACTCCTTAAGACATTCTCGCTAACGATATACCTATTTGTTTAAGCCTTAAACGCACAGAACTTATCATTAGTGCGTACCGCTAGGATTTTCATTTCACCTTGATTACTTTAAATAATATAACTTCATGCCTGTATTTCTCTGAAGAGTAGGCAGAGGTTGTACAACCTCATTTTAGCAGTTATGTCTCATGTAATAAATAGGTGGTGAGCCTATTCCCATACACCGAGCACAATTCCAGACTCCGAGCCACTACTGGGAACAACCGGTATCGAGATCCACAGCCGTGAGTCAAAGATAAGTTCAGGCGACGACGACGATAGTGTGTATCTTTACATGAACCATTTCGAGCCACATTCACCCCCCTCTAACTCAAGAACCATTAGACTTGAAATATTGTATTTCTATATGAACATAATGTGCTTACCTTAAAGCAGACCTTGCACTGGAAGGGCTTGACGCTGGAGTGTATGTGCGTGTGCTGCTTGAGGCCGGAGGACGACGTAAAGGTCTTCCCACACTCGGGGCAGGCGTGGCTGCGCGCGCCGGCGTGTTGCGCGCGGATGTGGCGCTGGAGGTTGGAAGGATCGCTAAATGCCTGAAATACCGTCAGGTTTCGGGACGCGTGAAGTTACATGCTCTTAAGGCTTAACCTATTAGCTAAGTGAGTTCAACACTGAGTAGGCCACTAACCCCACAGCATGCGGAACAGCGCGGTAGAGTATGCTCTTGACCTCCCTCAGCCGCGACTGTGGCAGAGACCCTTGCTTAACAGGTTTTTAGCTTTATTGCTTGACATTATGTTGTGAAGGGCACTGGGCCGAAATGTTAAAATGAGGAGACCATTCTCAGTTCAGAAAAGACCCGGTTAGTAGATTCTGCATTTACGATAAGAGAGATTTAGCTATTAGAATACTACCTTATTACTACCAATTAATCCATCATCAGACTTTGAAGGGCCACAACCCTATCTTTAATGACGCCACACCGACCGGTGATTTCCCCTTTGCATCCAGTGGTTTCCCACTGATTTTCTCAGGTCAACGTCAGAGCTCTCAAACATCCTATGCTAATAGTTCATGTTCATAGGCGACGGTGAACATTTTCCATCAGTAAATTTGCTGGTTCATCAGGCTCAACTCTTTGAAAAAATCCTTTCTTAGATCGTTACCGAGAA
Source organism: Carterocephalus mandan (assembly GCA_018250895.1). NCBI lineage: Eukaryota > Metazoa > Arthropoda > Insecta > Lepidoptera > Hesperiidae > Carterocephalus > Carterocephalus mandan. Next base: position 5,994 of record DWTT01000610.1, read on the forward strand.
GGTTTAAAAACGTCAACTTAATTATTTGAGGAGTATTTTGTATATATCTATATACCTTAGGGCAGTTCTCGCAGGGATATTTCCTAATGTCGGTGTGCGCGAGCGCACGGTGCCGTAGCAGGAGCGTGCGCGAGCTGTAGGCGCGGTTGCACAGCTCGCAGTGGAACGCGGCCGGCGGCTGCGCGTGCGCCTGGATCAGGTGACGGTCGAGCCTGGAAAGGGGTAGGTGCAAGTTAGTATGGATGAAAAGTATTAAATCCTTCAAAATTTTGAGTCATGCTGCCCTGTTTGCAGATTAACGCACGTATGCGCAGTTGTTATAAAAGTACCTGAGGCCTGTATTGGCTACTTAGTGAGTAGTATTGACAATGAAAATTGAAGTACACGGGCTTCTGAAATAGAACTGCGATGAGAAAAAAGAACTATTGTATACGAGGGCTTAAGCATATGTAGTTGGCTGTTCATGAAGTTCAGCTTCAGACTTAGAAGGTAGATTAACTTTATTAGGTCAACGACATAAAAGTTCAGATTTCCTTTTTAGACTACAGTTTTTCAGTAGGTACTACGGTTATAAGGTCAATACTCCATTGCACAATTATTATTATTTGAAGGCATACATGGCGATAATGTAGTACTTAATGAAACTTCACCCGACTGAACCAAAGCAAGTGAGTTTCGTTACCACTTCGATCAAGGAATAAAAAATACTGCATGTTAGCCCAGATTGTGTCACCACAAAAATACTCTCAAATCAAAATATTCATTGTTCGCTAATCTGAGTTGTTCATAGAATAACCAGTCGAATATCGACTACACGGTAATTAGTTCAAGTTAAAAGCTTCTATAATTTCTATGCCGAACGTAGCTGACATACTTAATAAGCGAAAACGCATTTTGAACAAGTACGTCAAGTTTTAAGTACTGTATGTAGTTTTTCTTCCGTGATCGTTACCCTTATAAGCCTCCAGAACGCAGGATGCGAGACCAAGGATTATGCTGCTTCAGAGCGCCCACGCAAAGATAAGTTATGGCACGCAGGCCTACATAACTCAGACATGTTTTGGTTCATACAGCAAATGTTCCCATCTGTTTGCAACAAACAGTATTCATTATTATATGAGAAGAGTCGACAACAAGCGTGTTAAGATAATCATAAACGCAAATGGTATGGTCATCTAGTCGAGAGAACTGTTTTAATCCTAGAGCGACAGTGTGAGTATTTACAAAAAGCAAACATATCTGTTGTGCCATTGAATCGAAATTAAAATGTAATGATTGCTCAAACAGAAAACACGTATACGTAAGAATATATCGTAGATGTATGCCATCTTATATCATATCAATTCTCAATCAGTAACAGTGATCAAAGTGTATCGCGAGTAGAAAGTTGTAGATCGTCAATCGTAGTCGTATAGGGTATTCCGACTTTGATGCAAAACGTATATCATTTGCAAAAATAATCTCGGTAACTCTCCTTGACGATAACTGGTCCACCGCACGCAACCCTTGCCTGCAGCGTTTCTATTGCACCTGTGTCTTACATAATACGAGTGTAATTTTCGTACCCGTTACATTGCTTGTTTAATATGTATGTTCAGTTGAGAGGTAATGTAGAATCCGACGTGCACCGTGTCACGTTCGAAAGCCCCTCATTCGTCAATGTGATAAGGTGAAGCGTTTTCACTCTCCGATAGCCGGCCGCTGCCGTATCTTTTAATTAATCTTAGGAATAAAATCTACTGTCAGTAATGGTTCCGTCGCTTACATGCTGTTCACTCGTCTATTACGTAGCAAGTCCTGTACTCGATAATCAAAACAGCGGTTGCAGGGATTGCTGCGGTGCCGACTTAACATGTATCTGGCGTTGGTAATAATAAACAAGATGTAATCAACTTTCAATGCCATGAAAAACCAAAATAGTATTAACTATACATCTTTCTCTGGTATGGTAAATATCTCTTTAAATTCACGTCTATTTTAATAATTACTACATATGTTAAACAACCAACCGGTGTCGGTTAAAAATATAAACGTTCAAGACAGTTATGATTTTTTTATAGAGATTTTCTTTAACTTCAAAACAATATAGCAAATATTGTTCACCGAGCATAGCTAAAGCTTCTATTACTTCGATAAATTAGCTTTAAGTATAAGAACCTTATACTTTTGTGATAGCTGAATATATTTAAACTTCACAATAAGTTGGTGAATTGATTTGGAATATTATAAGTGCCTTAAGATTTTATATCTTCAAGCACTTTTATTAAGAACATTTTTCATTCTTTACTTTATTTTTTTCTAACCTTACACTTTCGTGATAGCTGAATGTATTTAAATTAAACAACCAGAGCTGTAATGGAGGATGATTTGGAATATATAGTGCCTAAAGATTTTATATCGTCAAGCACTTTGCTTATGATAATTTTTCATTGATTCGTGCTGTTTATACGTATGGTGGGATTTGATGGTTTTGCTGTGTAGGTTACCAATTAATATAATAGAATCTGTGTTGTTGGCATGACAAACAAAACCAATAGCAAATGAATAATGAATATAATTAATAATTTAAAAATGTACTGATAATATTTTACATGTAGAACGTATAATGTCTAGCGCACACATTTTTCATATATAAATGTAATGTGTATCTAAACGTATCTATTGCTTATTATTATAATGTTTTTATTGCCGAGCCTAGTCTCCGTGCATTCACAACCGACACAACTGCCTCAGGGCTTCGAAACGCGCAACAGCTCTATCAGCAGAAAATATCTTCAGCTATGAATATTTTTTATGTATACAGAGTTTCTAAACCTGAGGTTCATAAGCCATGTGGGTAATCAGGGATGAGTAACATTTCTATAGAAACCGAAGAAGATAAACTAATCTTCTAATTTAAAGAGTAATCATGTAACCTTCATTTATTATGACCCTGTCTTTAAAATGAGTGATGTGGTTTTCAAGTTTTTTCAATTACTTTCAAAATAAGTAAAGTATTTTATGAGCACTACTTAATTATTCAAAACTTATACACCAGCTTTACGAGTAAATATAACATCTAGCCTGTAACTTAATGCTTAAAAAACACCTTGCATTAAAGCAATCTATATGATTCCCCGGCCGTCGACATTTTATTAATTGTTTTTGTAATATTGTTAATATTAGATATATTAGGTTTGTTGTATTTATTAAGACACAATAAACTAACTACTACGTGTATCTATATTTTTTTAACTTTTAAAACCGCTGGACTTGCATAGCAACATCTCTGTAAACGTCCCAATAATTATCAAAGAGATACCGATTGTGTTCCACTAAATAGCGTATTGCATAACAGATAGGTACAAAGTGGGCCGTTCATTTTTGTTATACACGACACTTTTGTATTTTTTTTAACCATTCAAATCTATCGAGAAAAGTTTTGCTCTACTTTTTACATACCAGTCGGTTGTTAGAATATTTTTTTGTTATGTTATGCGTCTATTTTCTCCAGCCAACTCAATCATATTTTTGATTGATATTGAGAAACTTGCCTAAAAGATTATTCTTAACATGCTTTTTTAGTATTTTATTCTAAAAACTGTCTAGATACCCCGAATCCGTTACAAACCAGCATACCTTTTAAATTTTAAATTGTCAAAGAATAGAAAAAAACAACTAGAGAATCATAAAAAAATCTTCTTTGGTGATTACCAAATAGGCGAGTCACTCCTAAGTAAGTACACTCAAATACATTCGAAAGAATCAATCATGCAACATACGCGTAGAGTACAGTCAAGCAGACAATTATAAGATCTTGATCGCAGAATCGATTTACATGTTCACGGATTGATAACATCCGATGAACAACTTTCATTCGGCCCGATCCATTACACCTACATACGTCACTGTACCTAATCGTTCAAAAGGTTGCTTTGAATCTAACTGAAATCACTAAATAAAATGATGTTAAAAATATTTATAAATGTTTTCAAAAATAATAAAAAGTACTTAAACGTTTGAAAACATTTTTAAATTTGCCCTACATCTTTATATCTTTCGGTTCATCGGGAATTCTGTGTAGTCACTCAATAATTAGTCCAAAGTACTTTTAATTTTAATTAAATTCCCAAATATCATGACAAAAAAATTTCAACATTATCTACCAACTATGCGGGAGAAGAGATGTTTAAGGTGTGGACTACTAAAGTTTTTTTGTCACATTAGCTGAATTGTAAGGAGCAATAATTCAATAACATTTCATACAACGCTATTGATCAGTACTAATTCTTCTTAAAAATGCCAAAATATGTAATTTTATCACGGTGTAACAAGAAATTTTTCGTTATTCTGCTTTCTAAAAAATCAAAATTGTTGTTTTTTTAATTCAATTAAACTGTAATTTAAAAATTCTTAATGTATTGCTAATCGATCTCCCGATGCCCCACAGTTAAGCATTTGTGTCGTTAACACAATAGTGATGAGGCGATAAGGGCTTCGGGGATACGTTAAAACGGTGCATGTCGATAATCTTGATTTTATGCATTATTGACGAGCTTCGACGCCGCTTCAATAGAATATGATGACACACGCCATTATGGCCTTCTGTCGCTTGTCACACAGATAGTAAATTCATGATATATTTTCATTCGTGATAAACGTTTAGTCTACTGCCACTCTGATTTTATCGTGTGCTATTTAGATTTTTTGACCATGTTTGTATTTCATAGACGAATAGGAAATAATAACACGATCATGTTTATTCTTTCAATCGTATTCGAGTGTCTTGCGCTGCTGTATTATTTGGTTTAGTAAATTTGCCATGGAGTAATTAATTTTCTTGCAAACTATAAAAGGATTGCGAGATATGTGTGCGACGCGTGCCAATGTCCCGCCCTGCCACAAATCATCGACCATCGTCTTATCGAACAAGCACATCTCTAGCACTAAATAAATTGTTACTGGACTGCTCTTCGGACGACCAAATAGTATTAATGGCAAGAGGTTAATGGTTCTGAAGACGTTTGAAATTGATCGACTTCTGCATCTCACAGCGGCCGTTTGAATGGATTGCTCAGATAAGAAACAGGCCACATGAGTAATTTGAATTCTATACGTCAACCAGTATAACTCAAGCGTAGTGTACTTAAGTAGCGATAGGCTCAATCGTTCCAATCACGCTGACCAGCGGTCTAACGTTTTTAAAGACTTTCGATAGCGCCTAAGTTTTTGAGTAGATAATGTAAAAAAGTAATTAAAGACTGCACAGGATTACTAGTTAGTTCGATGATTTTGGCAATCAAAATTAGATGCCCTTATTTTCTTGACCACTTCTGAACTACATAAGTAAGTGTGTATAGAAAACACACACATAGTTCAAAGTTCTTGTATAAACATACTTTATTATAAAATGTTCGCATCCTAGGCGGAACGTGGAGTGATAAAGAGTGAGTAAAATTTTATGGCTACTGCGGCCATAATATTTGTTGTTGATTTAATGAGAAATATATTCGAATATATATCTACTAAGATGCTCACACGTCGATATTCGGGAACGGAGCGTCGCAGAAGGAACACCTAGGGTCTGTGTCCTCCCGCTCCTCGTCTTCTGTCTGCTGGGGATCGGTGGAAACTCTGGACACACCACGTCCTGAAAAAGAAACAATTGTTATCAATACTCACACTCCTAAGTTGTTTTAGATCATAGAAGTAACTGAAATGGATTAATTGTAAAATCTAAATTTTGACGAGTTATAGTTCACATGAGCTCACACAGAAAAATTTTAAAATTCTTCTAAATAGGTAGATTTGAATGGTACTGAAAATAAAATGGATGTTGTAATGTTTTTAAGTTAGAATAATAGACCGTTTAGGTACTCGTAGACGGCTGGTTTGCGGAAATTCAACTTTATTGTGTTTATCATTACTTGCGCGTTTTATCACAAACTTGTGGACGCCGCAGCTTCGCTCGCGTGGAATTAGACATAACAATAGTTTCGTTTACACCTAGTAATATTATATAGCCATTGTCACTAAGTGAAGATGCAGCTTTCTAATAGTGAAAGAATTTTTGAAATCGGTCCAGTAGTTTTTGTGTGAAAACATTACAAACACGTCTTTTCTATTTATAATATTAGTATTGAAGTATTGGAGTATACCTAGATGAAGTGCTGAAGTTAAGTTACCTACCTACTTGTACACAGTAGAAATTTGTCGCGTCAGAAACTCATTTGTAACCAGTAAAGTCATTATTGTACATATTTAAAACATCTCGCCATTAAATTTATTCCTGCAGGAAAATAGCTTACGTGTGTAATGTTTATCTCACCATAGGAATAATTTAGGAATATTAATTAGATATTTGTGTGTGTATTGAGTGAAGCCATTTGCACATTTAAATGCAACTAGCGTCAAGGTAAATGTAACCCTTCTGTAAAAACCAGGGCTCTTGTTTAATGTAGTTCAATTTTTTTAATAAATGGCAAATGATAATCATAAAAGTTGATAAGTTCAAAGAAAATTAAAACAGTCGATATGTTTTCATGTCATATTCCCTATATTTCATAACGCACTACATCTAAATTCTTTACAAAATCTTACTTGCAGAAAGTAACCTGCCTGGTATTCAGTACTCATAATAATTAGAAACTATTTACATATGAAATAACCATTGTCCATTACACATTGTTTATAGATCTCGATAAGATCAAAACCTCGGTAATGTTTCATGATCTGCATCATTGATCCTTAAGCCACTTCCAACTCATTCTAAGTCGGAAGAAAACGACATTCAAGGTATACCTAATCTAAAATGTACCTGTTTTGCTTTGCGGGTGTAGGTAAATGAAACCATCATTTTACAAGCATTTTCACTATGTAATTAATCAGGGAATTCACTCTTAAATTACATAGATGATGTGTAAATGAAAAAAAATAAAGAGTTTAGGTAATTTTGTCAAAAATTCAATAGTTATTTAATATGAAATGAAATTTAGGAATAAGGAATTAATTATTACAAAAAAATTTAGTTTACATAAATAATACTTTTATAGGTAGTAACTCGATGCTATTGAACCAAAGGTCACTTTCATACCTAACATAAGCAACAATTGTCATACTTAATGCCTAGTAAATTAGAATTTTAAATATTACGCGTGCCAAATGTTACCAACCCTAGCTAATGGACTCCCATCTAAACAAAGTATACAGACGTATTCCGCGTTCGAATTTACGATTGACGATCACGCTCGGAAGTATGATTAGGTCTAAGTGTTGCACATTGACACATGCAAAATTAATTCAAGTCACGACAAGTGAAGCCACGCCTCGAGCATTGTCTAACGAGAATCGCACCGCATCCGTGATAAGGCAAGGCTAGATAAGTGATATCATCGCAGAACTATGATTTATAAGAAGAAATGAAGCAATGGGAGTATTGGTTCAAGAAAGCAGTGGGCGTTAGTCTAGCTAGATGATTAATAGTTGATTGGTATCGAGTATTATGATTTTGAACTTAAATGGTCGCGACATGTTTTTACGCTCAGTCGCCATTAAAGTTATAAAGTTATTTTCCTTATTAACTTGATTAACACGAGACACTTTACAGCGTAAAAAAAATGTTTCAATTACAAATTATAAAAACATGATTATTTCATACACTCTATTAAACAAACAATAGATTTATCGAAAGAAAAAGATAACATAAAGAGTCACTTACCAGAAGAAAAACTTTAAAAAATTAAACTTGGATGCAATAAGATTCACTCCGATGATACCTGAAGAGGACTAGACCAACCAATGACCACCAAACAGTGAATGATGTCAACATAGTACTGAAGTGTTGGTTACAAATTATCAGGGGGCAAGTCACCCCCACCCCACCTGCCCACAGGGGTAATATGCCCACTTGACCCGACTTTCGCATTGAATAAAAATCATCTATGCGTGACAACACAACACCGCGATGTGTTGGTTGAACTATAATAAAAATAGACCTGGGCCCCACTGATTTTTCGTCGACTAATGTTATCGTCGACTAGATAAATTATAGCAAGGGAAGGAAAACCTAACGCGCTTCAAATACGAAAAGTAATTACAGGTACTTAGGATGATAAATAAGAAAAATCTAATTTAATCACCCCTTCCTTAACACAGTCGAATTATCAATTATATTGGCATTACAAAATATTGTTAATTTTCCAAATTGTATTTAAAATTGGGTGGGTAAGAGTTGAGTAGCTATTAATGGCTAAAGGTAAAACTATGAATACAAGAAATCATAATAAAAAAATATTTTATTTGGCTATTAAACCTAAACAAGAATTGTAAACAAAACTTGAACGTAAGCAAGAATAAGTATATTATTTTAAGATAAATGAACAAGCTTTATGGCATTAAGTCCGCCTATTGTATATTTCTTTAGAGGTGTCAATAAAGTTGTATATGTAAATAAACGTAAAAAAAACAGAGTTTTACCGGATGTACAGGATATTTTTTAAAATTTGCCTGAAAGTGTTTCGACAAAATTTCAAAGGGGACTTTCTTTTATTTTGTTTTTTGTCTGCATCTTATAAGAATTTGTAAATAGACTTTCTCATTAGGTCGCTGTCGCTGCGACCCATAGACGTCCCACTGTTGGGCACGGGTCTCCTCTCAAAATGGGAGGGATTAGGCCTTAGTCCAC
>DWTT01000611.1:0-14653 GCA_018250895.1 Carterocephalus mandan
CTAATGTCTCAAAGAGACCATAGTCATAGGTCTATGATAGACCATAGACAAGTTTATATTTTTAAATATAGAGATAAGTGAACAAATATATTTTATGCAAAATGATGCTCGAACTTGTTGTACACCATCGCCATCGCTATACCATGTGTTACACAGAAACGACAATGTCGCTGATCGAAAAAAAAAAATCGGCTGCAGCCGGAGTTCACACCCGGAATTTTGGTAATAAGGGTCACTGACAAATGCGAATCATCAAAATGATAATTTAATACAATGTTTCGTAAAAATTAATCTGTAAATTATGATTTCAAACGTATTACGCTTATCTCAGCGACGCGGCGGCGGCGCTTCGTCGTATGGCTCGGCTCGCTGCTATACGAAGCTACGTCTACTTATATTTAAGTAAGTATTAAACGTTCTATTAACTTGCGATAAAATCGAATACGAAGGGTAACAAAGAAGAGTCCAATTTTAGATATCCAGATGAAGTTAGCAACGAAAATTCGGAGCTCTTTCAACTGATGTCGGCCCGGGGAACATGCTTTACACAAAAACGTAAAACACTTTCAGCGATGTTTTTTCAACCCTTCAAAGTCATTCTGTATCAATATTATTAAAGTAGTGCGAAAATATTAATTATAAATATAAGATATTTCTAGGGAAATAAGCGTTACCTTTTTACATAAATCATATATTAAGATTGTATTTCCTGCTCTTGTTCTCCTGTGTGTACATAAATAATAGATATAGTATAGAGTAATGATAAATCTATGACATAAATGCAAATAAAAAAATAAAAAACAGAACATCTAATCGGTAAATAAGAGACGATAATAATAGAAGAGTACGTAGCTGACTAAAAAGTTGTATAGAGGTAAACAAAACACGTTATTCCAGCTATACTTAGCTACCATAAAAATAGCTCCAATCATCATGAAGCTAAAAGTTACAATATTTTTATTGTGAGAGTTAATAAGTATTATCGTGGAACAAATTTGACGCTACCGCCGTTGTTAGGGGCCAGTATCACACTGTAGGGGTCAATTTTAACTGTGTACGGTACAGCTGGTTCCAATCTATAGTTCAGGATGATCTGAGCGAGCGCCGCGCGTATTTGCATCAATCCATAACGTTTTCCTGAAATAAACAGTATGATATAATCAGACAACATTAACACTACCCACCAAGACCCTGTGGTCTAGGTGGTATATATTTTTGCAATTCGTAAACGAACATGAGATTTATTCTTTACAACTGATTTGTATTTGCAAGGACCATGACACTAACAACAAGCTATTAGGTACTTGTCTCCCGTGAACGGATTTAGATGTAACATTGTAAAGTTATTTCTTTTACTTTAATTCCCAAAAAAATATTGAGGTTTCCAAGGGATACGGTATGAAAGTTTGTATGAATGTATGTATGGATTTTTTTTAAATACTGTCCGATTCGATCCTGTTGGACAGCTCAAGAGGCGACCATTTAAGACTAAAACAATTGGAAACATAAAAGCGGTAAAAAAACACCCAACCTGTTTGAATTTTATTAGCTATAAATATAATGTTTTGGGATGTGTTAGAATTGCCCGGATTAGAGTGTCCCGGTTATTTTCAATGATGGAAACAGTCGTTAAGCCTTGTCGAAGACCTACGGGTGGCTTGAGAAAATTCGAACTGGGTTCGACACTAACCCCTTCACCAATCCGCATTGGAGCAGCGTGGTGGAGTATACCCTAGACCTCCCGCAGCTTTGTCTGTGAGGAAGACCCGTGCCCAGCAGTGGGACGTCTATGGGTTGCAGCTTAGGATTTTTTTTAAATGTTTTACGTACCTATGCAAAACCGGGGTCCCTCGCCGAAAGGAATAAAGTTAAAGCCAAAATTATCATTATCAGTCGATCCGTACATTCGTTCAGGTCGATATTTCTCGGGCTCGGGGTAAACTTTCTCATTGTAATGAATTGCTAATATATTAACAAATACAGGCACTCCTTTCTCAATGGTTAGAATATCGTTCAACTTATATTTTCGAGTGCATATTCTATCAAGGTAAGGAACAGGAGGATGTTTGCGAAGAGTCTCTGAAAATAAAATCACTCCATGAACTTTATACCGTTTGTTTATTGCCTGTAAATTATTATTTAGAGTGGGTATTTAATGCAAGAAAAAAAGCTCCTCGTATGGTCAATGTATCTAACTTATTTATTTTGTTATTATTTGGATTTATTGTTATTGTTCCAAAACTACTGTGTATTTATCAGCAGAAATACGGCAATCATCATCATCACAACCCTTTCTTTGTCCCACTGTTGTCCTCTCAGAATAATACGGCAATATTAGGCATGAATAATGTAAATGAATGTTTAATTATTTTTTTCATTATAAACTAGAGGTAACATGTTAGGTGGTTTAGTGAGGGCAAAGTTGCAATCGAATAATGTATTCACCTACTGTTGTGTTTAAAATTTTCTGTCTCTATTTAAAGAAAGTCCCACGTGGCCCAGGATCAGAACATGAAATCCTAATTCAGTCAAATAAATAAACTACCCCCTAACTTACCATTAATGCAAGCACTCATGTACTTTAATTCCAATAATTCTGCGTACTCCAATATGCTTCCACACTTTTCCGCAGCGTCTTTGACTTCAATATAGAGCTTTTCCTGTATTAAATAAACGTGTGTATGTTGGTACTTTTATTATATATTAATTCGTTTAAAATCGCAGTTATTAAATTAATCTACCTGTGCTTCAGAATTGTAGGCTAATTCATGAAGGGTTAAGGAGAGTGTTGTAGAGGATGTTTCAATTGCTCCCAGTATGAATACTGCTGCTTGGGCCAGCATAAGGTTATCAGCCAACTCTGAAAATAAACATAAGCTAGTTTATTTTCAATAATAAGGTATAATATGGTAGTTTTTTTTTCGATAAAAAAAACATGTTACAAAACTTCAGTTATTCTTTTTAGGGTTCCGTAGCCAAATGGCAAAAAACGGAACCCTTATGGATTTGTCATGTCTGTCTGTCTCTCTATCTGTCCGTCCGTATGTCACAGCCACTTTTTTCCGAAACTATAAGAACTGTTGAAACTTGGTTAGTAGATGTATTCTGTGAACCGCATTAAGATTTTCATACAAAAATAAAAAAAAGCAATAAATTTTGAGGGTTCCCCATACTTAGAACTGAAACACAATTTTTTTTTCATCAAACCCATCAAAACCATCAACATAAGTGTGGGGTATTTATGGATAGGTCTTTAAAAATGATATTGAGGTTTCTAATATATATTTTTTCTAAACTGAATAGTTTGCGCAAGAGATACTTCCAAAGTGGGAAAATCTGTCCCCCCCTGTAACTTCTAAAATAAGAGAATGATAAAACTAAAAAATATATATGATTGACATTACCATGCAAACTTCCACCGAAAATTGGTTTGAACGAGATTTAGTACTTAAGTAGTTTTTTTAATACGTCATAAGTCGTAAACCGCAATTTACCGTTCAGACTCGAATATAAAAATAAAAAAAAAAACGAACTACAAGAATTTTTATATTTTGTTATTTGCTTCTACGGAACCCTTCATGGGCGAGTCCGACTCGCACTTGGCCGCTATTTTTTAATTAAAAATATACGAAATTAATGTCAGCTTACCAGAACCTGTATCAGCAGGAAGTTTAAGATTATCTTTTAATTTGAGTAAGAAATTAACGAGATCCATGTCGTTAGAGCTCCCAATTTTTTTACGTTGATTAACCACATTCCAAAAAATTTTCGTAATATATTCCGTAGCGGCAACAGAAAAAAAGGTGAGTCTGCGAAAATTAATTAAATCAGTTAATTATTTAGTTTTTTCACATATTTTTTTTTTTCACAATTTTCGCATACTTTCTAGTTCGTACGTCCACTACAAATATAATAATATGACTACTACCAAGGCTGGGAAAATAAAAAAATAGGGACACCACGGAGCCACGGTGTTAATAAGTCATTAATAATTATGTTAATATGTACATTGAAAAAAATTCCGATGATCGGGTATAAAACTTGTAAATTTTGATCGATTACATTATTTAATTTTAAAGTTTAATTATTTAAATTAAACAATTATTCTTAAATAACAATATGCCAATTGACTAAGCCGACTGTCTTGAGCAGAGGCACGGGTAATGCAAAGGGCCCCATTATAAGGTGTTATAAAATAGCTTCAAGCCAAAGTTTAAAAGCAACATACTTTAATAGTGCTGCCAAAGCCGGGACAAAGAATATCATAGTGAACTCGAAGCCACGCCAAAAGTTCCACTTGACCATATGGCTTGTAATAAACCATAAAGGTGATTCTTTGTCGTTGAGAGCGCTAACTCGTATCCCGAACGCCGTGTATGCTACTGTATCTGACGCGTACATGGAAAACAGTTCCTGTGAACGATATAATTAAAAAAATTGAATGTGTGCAATTTTGCATGCTAACATTACCTAACACTAAAACAGTCATGAAAATTGTGTGTTGTAAATAAATCAAAATACATTCCATAAATGTACGATTATCTACTATTAACTACTGGATTGAAGCCAAATCGATACTAGTAAACGATGCTCAAAACATTTGCCGACCTATGCAGGACCTAAGAGTGTGCATACCTTAAGGTCGACTGGTTTTTTGCCGTCGATGTAGTCGCGTCGAATTTTCCTGACTAACTCCACTGCGTTTACGTTCATTAGTTTTGTGTAGTTCTTGAGGCGAGCCGCCGTGAACATAGGAGACATGTCATGGCGCATCTTTGTCCACATTGGGTTCTGAAATCCGTTTCAGGGTTTTATACTATTGGCACACTTCTGAATCCTCTTGAGTTTGGTCAGTATCCATAGAGGTTACCAATACAAAAAAAGAAGAGCCTTATTACCTATGGTTTTTAAATCTGTTCAGTGTTTGGCACGCCATCAGTTTCCAGACTACATCGAAAGGAGCGCAGCCAGAGTATATTGCATAGCGGAACTTTACAAAACTGCCGAAGTTTTAATGTTGCAAGTTTTAATAAATACAGCTATTGCGATTCTATCTATACTGATGTGAGTTAAGTGACTGAAATTGTTCAATAAATTGTCAGGCCAGACCACGGACATAATAATGCAGCGGCCAGTATAAAAAAATAAAATCTTTAACGTTGTTATTAAATTAATAGTGATATTGCTTAGTTAACATACATACTTCAACAACTATTAACTTCATTATTGCCTCGATGACTTTTGATCGTAGGTGCTAAGGTTACGCTACGCATCTTAATAAAAAATATCTCCTAATTGTTTAATAATGATTATCATAGCCATTTATCTGCATAAGGATGAAGAACTTAAGGGTGAAGTACTTACTTGCCTTTAAAGTAAACAAATTGAGTGAACCAAGTGGATCCGAATTCCGAGAATACAAGAATCTATCAGTGAAATGCTCGTGATCCATCACAAGAACTCGCCGAGCCAGTTCCGGAGTTTGCACTAGGAGGGCCGGCCGCCAAGCCAGAAATATTCCCACGTAATCCGTTGGATGTTTCTCTTTCAACTCATCGAAGAATTCCCAAAAGCTTCTTCTCATCGCAAATCCCAAGTTTCCAAAAAATAGATACGGCTTCTCATACGGGACACCGCGTCTTTTCCAGTAGCTATACTTGTTATAAAAGTATCCACAAACAAGGATTATACATGTTGTCAGTAACAGTAATGTCCATCGCGATATAGATTTGAACAATTCTACGTCCATTTTAAACCGGAATCAACTACGAAATGAGTGTTAGCTTACTTGCTGGCTTTAAATGATAAATAATTACATGTTTTGTGTGGAAAAATATACTGCTATTTCGTGTGACTTCAGCGTGAGCTATATATAGTAAATTAGGAATAGACAGAACATAATACCATTTTTTTATGGATTCAGTCTATTCAGTTTATTCATAAATTAATTTTAATTAATAAAATTATACAAGTATTTATAAATATTACAGGTAGAGTCCTATTGCATTTATTATTCACAATCTATATTATTCACAAAATATTATTCACAAATATATGTATATTCACAATCTGTATATACAGCTGTTCTGCGAAATAAAGAAGACCAACAACTAAACAAATCTAGACTGAGATCCCATGCGAAGAAGCCATTAAGCAGGGTCAAGGCACGAACCAACGGAGACGCTCGGCTCAACACTAGTCTGGTATTATTATGTATAATGATCATCATCACCACTTGATTGAGCTATCGAGATTATATCTATATCTGCCTCGTTGCCTAGTGGTCGCAAAGCGTGACTGCTAAGCTATGGATCCTGGGTTCCAACCCCGGGTTGGGCAAAGTATTGCTGGAATCTTCTAACATAACTCACCATCACATGGGACTGATGACAAGCTGTTCGTTTATAATAATTATCTAGAAAAATCTCGCGTGAGACTATCTTAAAGATATTCCGTCCTTGATCTATGACCTCCATTTACTGAGCAGACAAGATAAGGCTGATGTGAATTTTGTCAACAAACTGTATTTTGTAAAAAATTGGTACACAATTATAAGTACAATTACATATGTACAATCCGTATTTTTAGTTAAAATAATATAATGTCTGTTGCTTTGTCTGCATTAAAAACTGATTAAAACCCCATTTCGGCAGATCCTATAGTTATTTACTTATTTTATTTTACAGGCATATTGTTAATTTGTTTTTGTTTTGTTAATTTGTCGAAATAAAATATTCATTCATTCAATTTTATTCATTCATTCATTCATTGCTTAAACTGATTATCGATCCTTTTTAAAGGAGGTACATTAAAAACTATAAAAAAAGAACACATTCTAGGCCGCCGACACACTCATGATTAATAATTAATAGGTAAAAGTTACACACTCACACCTCCGTGGTCGGCCAAGGCCTGTGTTACGACTGATTTTGTT
Organism: Carterocephalus mandan; assembly: GCA_018250895.1. Taxonomy (NCBI): domain Eukaryota; kingdom Metazoa; phylum Arthropoda; class Insecta; order Lepidoptera; family Hesperiidae; genus Carterocephalus; species Carterocephalus mandan. The sequence goes on from DWTT01000611.1 coordinate 6,935, forward strand.
TATGGTCGTCGTTACTTGCTTCACGGAAGCTAAAACACCAATATTCAACGTTTTATTATTACGATTATCAAACAAACTTCATTCAACTATTCTACCATTTTCTATGATTGTGATTTTCTGCAAACATTGAATTAGGTCGCCCTTTTTTATATACAGAATTGTTCTAAACACAAGGGTTTTCATATACACAAAATCGTTTTCATATTAAAAAAAAGTGATATTTCATACTAACTTCGGGAAACGATTCTACAACCTTAGTGTGCGATAATGAGTGGTCAATGTCAGTAAAATATCTAGTGTATGTAGCTGATCGTAGGCTGAATCACGACTTCGACTTACGAAAGGCAAGGGATATCGTAATACTATTCTGGTCCCGAGCTACAGGGACGCGTGTGTGTACCTACACATTATAACTCCATCTATCGTTTTGTGTAATTTTAAAATCAAACAACTATGGTTATTTGTTCTATTTACCTGTATTTAAAGCTAGCGGACATCGGTTACAAGCAAATTGAATATAAACGTTATGATCTGACAGGAAATTAAAGTCCGCACCGAACAACAACCCGTCTGCCAACACAGCGCCTCACGCTTCACTCGTCACTATTCAACTCAAATTGAATTCGAATTGAATTTTTATACCTTTCATTTATTTTAATTATACCTTTAATTGACCTATTAATCTAGTCGCATACAATAGATCATATTATGGGCAAAAGATGTCGCGATATAGAATGAGATAAGCTATAATGGCAGCTACCTATTAGCATGCCACTGCTGGTTAAGATACTTCACAAGTATCAAGTAATAACAAAAAAGGCCTGGAGCGTACTCCACCATGCTGCTTCAGTTAACCCGATTGTAGGAAGTTTTGTGCGACTCGAGGGTTCCTAACTTAATTTAATGACTGTTACCTTACGATAATAACCGGGAATGATTTCCTACTGACAGTCGAAACCGATGGCTTTGTATATTTCGCTTCACCGATTAACCTTCTGATATATTAATACCCAATTCCAATACTTTTTTAAAACTTTTTATTACATTTCGAGTAAAAATCTATGTAAGTACCTAACACCACATGGTGTTTATCCCCGTTTCTTAGAGGGTCGTTGGAGGGAAGAGAAGAATCGCATAACGGTAATGAAAACATTATATCGAAACCTGCAGGCCCGAGAATAGTTAATATAAATGAGAATGTATGTTCATTAGTTTCTTGGTTTGTTCACCCTTCAGGCATTAACGGAACGATAAAGCATCATATTTTTTGCAATTAGATAATACTTATATGGTCTACCTCAGTTCTGTCTTATTATATTGTATATTGAAAAAATTCACAATCTATATCACCTTTTATGTAATAGTTGGTAACCTAACATTTACATGACATGAAATGGGGTACATTTGCCTATGCCTATTTACAGTGACTGCCTTCAAATTTTGAAACTACTTAGTAAAGTATCAACATATACTAAAGGTTCTTTAGGAAGAGCTCACACCCTCAGCTCTCACCTATATCCGACGTGAAATGTACGTCTACTCACAATTAGATCTGCAAAGCAGCCGTCGCGGGGTAACGTATTGAATTAATTACTCTACTGTAGGTATTAGTTGATTGAAATACTCAAGGGAGTGTTTCATGTGGGGTGAAGCCGAAGCGAAGCGTGATCTGTCTTGAAATATATATTTTTGGCGTAAACATCATTATTATTATGTCTTTTTAAAAATAATATATAACCATCCCTTTATTGTTACAGTAGGAGGAGGTAGTGATAGTAGTAGGTTCTCTTTAATATTCTCAAAGGTACTTATAGTGAGCCAACGTGATAGTCTACACTTCTTATTTTGACAGTAGATTATCATTATAGAGCTCCCTTTCACGGAAGCTTCCTTTTACGGTAACACGTTGATGACTCCTCTGAAGTTTATCATGTTCGTAGGCGACAGTGACTAATAACTATCAGTTGGCTAGTCAGCTTGCCTGTCAGGATATAATCTGTATCAAAAATACATACATAAATTTTAGGTAATATAGTGTAGGGATAATAAAACTATAGAGAAGGTAAAGTGAAAACTCCGTCGAGTCTGCTACAAACAATGCGAATATGCTACGACCATACATCGTAGTTTGTACCTACTAGTAACTAACATAGCACAATGTTACCATTACTCTGAATCCTTGTTTGCTTAACGTTCTTCCAGGACCGTGCAAACTACAGTGGCTTCCGGGACCTAATGTATGTTGTTTCTGAACACAATTCCATTGGACATTTTAGAAAGAGTCTGTCGCGGCTACACGCTACTTTTTGTGTTAGGTATAGGAGATTCGTTAACAATAACTAGATAAATTGAATCATACTAAGGAATTTATTTTTCACGTGTCAAAATACTAATAATGAATCACTAGCTTATGAAATCATAATTCGCAAAATTCCGCTGGCATGCTTATTTTCATTTTCTTATAGTGCGAGTAAAAGTAACCTTAACTTATAAGTTAACTTATAAGTTATACTTAGTTCCCTTAACTTATAATCTAGGTATGGACAACAGCGAGCTCCGTCATCTTGAAACTCCACCCTTCATAATGTAATTGATCTACATGAAGTCTGTACTTACTTATATAGGAACTATAGGAAGTGTCTGCCTATTACACGTCTATTTACAATTTAACCTTAACTTAAAATTTACTGCTGACAACATTACTTCTGTCACAGTATATTGTGCTTCCGTCGTCTTGAAACTCCACCCTGCTTTATGTAATTTATCTAAATTAAGGTCATGTCCTATAAAGGAACTATCTGAATTGCTTTTATATATAGGTATGCGAAATTCAAATTCTTACAATTAGGTTAACAAAGCTCCGTTCGCGAGGTAATGTATTAAATTAACTAGCTTTTTCCCGTAGCCTCGCCCGCGGAAAAAGTGTAATCAAGTAAAGAATTACTGTCAGCGCACAGCTTTCGAGTAAAGCAAGCAAAAGGTCATCGTCTACATAATTTTGATTTGAATCAGTTTTGTAGTTTTTTTGGTGATTGAGTAACAAACATTCAAATATCTTAACATCCAAACATTCAAACTTACAAATTTTCAGATTATAATATTAGTAGGATTACACTATGGAATTACATTAGACTCCTTCGGATTACATGTCATTGTGTTGTTTGAGAATGGAGTATACTGATACCTGATCTGTACCAATTGAAGCCGGAGCCGACACAAAACACTGGGATAAATATTAGGTAACAATAATTTACAAAAAAAACTTTTTCAGATATTTTTTCGTCCTTATTAATTAGTTATTACTGTTAATTTGTAAAGGACATCTAATTAATAATTGAATGTAAAAGGTTTAAATGCCTTTGTCTTTAGCTAGAGCATCGGGAGTAAATTATGATATCAAAGAAAATTAGTCCGCCATGGCACTCTGACTGATAGTACTTCGTTTCTCCGCTGCAAAAGAATATTAAAAGACTACTATTGTTAATGATTGTTCGAGTTAAGAGAGGAAGTATCGTTTATAACAGACGTCCGAGATCATTCTATCCATCTGTGGCACAGACAAATACATCATAAACTTTTAATGTGATATTGGTTAAATTAACTCGTCGCTTTTAAATATTTCACGGGCCTCGAGCAAATTCTGGTTGCGCTCAATTTAAGTTGGTTTATATAGTTTACTTTGTAGTATCAAATAGCATCAGTATCAAACGGTATAAATCTTTCATACATATTTCTAGAGGTCCTAGTCGAGCCCCGGTCGTGCAACAACTATTGGGTTTTTCTAACATGAAACCATTGATTTCACAGCAGCTCGGAGTCTGGAATTGTGCCCAGTGTTTGGCAGTAGGCTCACCACCTATTACATGGGAACTAAAGATAACTAACTGGTGAAAGGTGGATGTACGTACACCTCTGCCAGCCCCTTAACATACAGGTGTGTATGTTATAATGTAATATGTATAACATTATTATGTTGATTAGTTTTTCCGAATCGTTCGGTATTATTTCGGATGTAATGATTGAATTGAGATACCTACACGAAAACGACTGAAAGAAAAAGTATATCGGATATAGAGTAAACCAACGTGAATCCATTCACTGGGATATTTAACAGATTTTGTTCATGTTAAATTTGCTCGTGCTAGAATGTAGTAAAAATGTTTGGGTTTCCGCTAAACCCGAGCCCATTATTTTCATCGTTGTTTTCTTGTTTGCTTTCGCCTTCTTTTATCTAAGTACCTATATATATTATTCAAATTATCCCGGGTAGCTTCTAAAGGAATATCCTATAAAATTTTGACGGATTTGTATTCCTGTTTATATTCAAGTTCATGTTATCATAATTTACTCACAAAATGGGCTAGGGGTTTACGACCTTCATTTATGTGTATACGATTGCGATGAAAATTAATATCCATGTAGTTCAAGTCATGATATGAGCATGAAGGAGCTTTCGAAATATTGCAACCAACGAAAACGCATGTAAGAGGAAGCCAGAATGTAGGATGTGGTAATAAATTAAGAATTCATGCAAATTATGTCGTACCACGCCTTGATGGAGGAAGGTTTTAATTATGCTGATTAACTAACGGTAACAGTGTAGCGGAAGTTCCTTTTTTTGACAACAGGAATACGGGCCACCTGATGGTAAGTGTTCACCGTCGCCTATGGAAACGTGCGATATCAGGGAAATCACATGTGTGTTGCCCTGTAAAAAACGTTCCAAATTGAAACATAGGTAGGTAAAATCATACAGGAATTATGTTTTTTTTAGGCAAGTTTTTAAAGGTTTCATTTTTTTTAACTCACCGTTGCTCTTGATTATTTGTAGATGATTATAGCTGAATTATGTTTGTAACCTTGCTTTTTATATAAGTCATGCTGCCAACATTTTGTTGTTCGCAAAATTATTGATATAACGATTAAAGTTAGTCGATTGCGTTGTATAAGGAATTTTCACAATTATATTCTACAAAGAATAAATATTTATCTAATTAACTAGTGAGTCGTTTAGCAGTCTAGAAAACATTTTAGCGATGTTAAGAGATTCTTCCCCATAGAGACTTTTATAACTTTTATACACAGGCCCAAAGTTTATAGTCTAATTTTGGACTAAAGAGGATTTTTTTCTGCGAAGAATCCAGTGTTAAGAGCTTGTGTTGAATCCAAAATATACCTTGACTCAGGGACCGCTTTGTTATTAAGGGAACACTAAAAGTAATTTTCAATTCACTTATTGTAATTCACGAGATCGTTGAGATGAGACCCGATTCTACAAACGTTATTATGTAAGTTAGCATCTAACAACCTTTTATAGCCCAATGCTGACTAACGTCTCCCTTAGGTGCTGAGGTAGTAGGTACCTAGTTAATACAATAGTAGTTAATCAAGTGATCTTTAGAAATAAGTTGCATAATGTTACATAGTTAATTCATAGAGGAAAAAAAGTCCGTTAGATCTGGAATGAGAATATATTTCCTTGCATTTTGGGGGTGAAATCAAACACCTCATTTCTTCCGAAGAGGCCGTTAGCAAACGTTAGTCGGCCATAGCATTCGAGGGGAGTCGTATCTGATGCAGCAATATTTTAGTTTAAGTAGGCGTTCAGTGCCTCTTTCCTTGCTGGAGTTTTTCATTGATATTAAACGCGGTGTATCTTGCTAGTATAAAAACTTATATACGAGTAACATAATGAAGAAGCTATTTTGATTTTTGAAATGTGAATATGATAAAACATATTATGTACTGTAAAATGTATATGTTGGGAACCTGTTTTACTTACTTCTATATACTGATTTGAAAGCGTCGTCTATTAACGATATATAATCTACATAATTTCTGTTTTGTGACCCTCACCGAACTCCTTCCTTATCCGGCAACAACAATTTCACTATAATCGGTCCGACTGGACCGACTGGTTTAGATTCACAATTTGACCTGGTAGGTGATGCTCTAATCCGGTCAATATTTGTGTGAAATTAATCGGAGTTAATTGTGATTATACAGTATTCATTTGTTTTGTTTACCTATATAACAACCAAACAAAAAGGCGACGTATGTCATTGTTATGTTATGTTTTGCACGCAAATATTATTAAGTCATTTCAATTCAATTCAAAGTCCCAAAAGCTGTAGAGTTGTATTAATGGTAAAACATTCGTATGTATACACCTATACATATTTCGGTGTTTATAAAAATTGGAAATGAATCATTAAAATACAATTCAGTAGGTACTTACAGAATGTTATTTTATAATATAACAAACAAATTATTTTATAATTACGGACGAGTTGTTCACAATCTTCGGCGATGCGAGGTGCCATATACTCGTAACTCCACACGTGAAAAGGTAGTAAAATCAAGAAGTACCAATGACTTTCACCTCGATCGGAAAATGCTATGAAAGTACAGAAAATACTTATGTACTCTCATAGTACCTATCGCTAAGTGAAACGTTTTCGTGCGTGAAGGATTTCTTACCTTTGAGGTCTAAGTCACCTGTAGAAAAGTGTAATGGGAAACAATGCATTCTAACAAGAACAAATGCTTAAAATGCAATTGTGGTACTGCCCCAGGCGAACTCTAAATATAACCTACATTACATATAGGTTTATTAATTTATTTGTTTAAACTTTATTGAACCACAATAAAAACAATAAAGTGGGACAAATGGAGACCATAAAGGATAATGTTAGGTTCATACATATAGGTATTATATTGAGGTAGAAGTTTTATAAATATAGGCTCTACCTACTAAGAATTAACACCTAACTTATTATGTAAAATTAATTATGTACGTAACATTTCATAAAATATTTCTTTGGATATTAAACGAATTTTCATCCCTAGGCTCACCGTTAGTAGGTACAAACGTCATTATCAGACTTATTAAAAGTTTATGTGATGAGCGTTACGGGCGTTCTGGCTTTGATGAAACCGAGGATCAGGTCTCGCAGGCCCCCCTAATTGAATCTTTTTATGCGTCAGCTTAGCAGGAGCAATATATTGATGAGATTATTATTACTGCACTGAGTTCGTGTAATAACTAATATCAGCAAACTTGTAAAACTTAGTTGACACCAGAAAAACCGAGATAGAATTAAACACAATTTTCATTTGACCAGTTATGTTTAGGTCTCATGTAATATGTAGTGACTGTGGTGAGCCTATTGCCTCGGAGCTGCTACCGGGCATTTCAAGTTAGAAAGACCCAATAGTTGTTGCTCGACCCGGGGATCGATCTTTGCCCAACCAGGACCTCTAGCTAAGTAGTCGTGCTTAAGACCACTAGCCCAACAAATATATTAAGAATCTTATGACTCACGTTATTAAGGAGAGTTTCGATAAATGGCGTGTTAATCTATGTTTCACTTAGGTCAATACGGCATTTATAAAAGAACTCACTGACTCATTTCAACGCCCAACCCTTGGACATTGAATCTTCAAATTTTACACAAAGATTCGCTTTATAATTATGATGTAGACAAGAAACAAGGCTGGGTTGTTTCATATTCCCACGAGGGTAAAGGGAAGAAAGAGGATTTATTATTGCCTTAAGAATTAATATAAGACTTCAAATTAATCATGTGTCTTTTTAGGCGAATCTGAGAACACTGATCTTCCTTTCATCGAAACTGGCAACCATTTTCACATTTTTGAAGACTTCTTTTGGCGCGTTGATAAAAAATGATGAGAGTAAATTTTTACGATGCGCGCGCA